>VMDO01029281.1:0-22812 GCA_007922755.1 Pedetes capensis | reverse complement strand
AGATGTATTTGCTTGCAACCAAGTTAAAAGCATTCAATGTTGAGATGTTAAATAGAAATCTGGCCAAACATGGACTTATATGATGATGGAAAAGAAAGGTAAGATGATGGTAAATATGGTGATGGTCCTGATTATAATAATAGAGAAAGCTATGGTGATGGTTATAAATCTGATACAAATGATAGATATGATAGTAGAAAATTTTAAAAACAAAACAAAAGACTATAGTTCTTAGCAACGGAGAGAACGAGGGGTTGTCAGGAAAGCTGCAGGTTACTTTGAGACAGTCCTCCCAAATGTATTAGAGAAACTGTAAAAATCTGCCACTGCAGAAATGATGATCCACAGTCAGAAAAGTAATTGCAACTTAAACAGGAAACCCTTCTTGTTCAGGACTGTCATAGCCACAGTTTGCAAAAATGCAGCTATTGATTAATACAACGTAATGTCAATTAGATGTACATTCCTGAGGTCTTTTATCTGTTGTAGCTTTGTCTTTTCCTTCTTCATTACACCAGGTATATTGTCCCATAAATTATGGTAATGGTACCAGGAATAAAAGATTAAGGGATTTTTAACTTTTAAGAAAACTCTATGGCTCAACTCAGAAAAAGAATACAGGAAAGGCAAACTAGGGATACTGGATGGTATGCAGAAATGTTGAATTGATCCCCCTGGTTAACAACCCTGATTTCTGCCCTAGTAGGCACTCTTCTAATTTTAAAATAAATCCTCCAAGATTGGAGTATTCACAAGAAAAAGGGGGGAATGAAGAATGCTACCACCTCCTCCTCCCCCTCCCTATGAATGCTTGGAGCTCACTAACAATTCAAAATATTTACTTGAAGTCTTACAATGCTTGTTTAAAGTTTCTGTAATGCTTGCTTAGATTTTCTGTATACTTAAGTTTGCTCAAGTTTCAATTTCCTGACCTGGGGGGGGGGTTCTCTGAAGAGGAACTAGGCAGGAAATTCCGAGATAAACAGATTAACTATGCCAGACTTAATAATGGGAACTAGCTCCAAGAACATGAGCAATAGCCTTCCTATTTTAAGATTAAAATAGTACCAAAAGGAAATGGGGGAATGAAGGTCCCAGCTTAGCCATCGAGCAGCCATTTTATAGATCAGACTAAGTTGAATGAGGTAAAAATTTTCTACTGCCCCTAGAGTGAACTGGCCCCTCCCAACTTGGAAAGTCCAGGACTGTTTTAGATTACCACTCTATTGCCTGAACCAATCAGTTTAAAGGCCCCCTTCGCGCGTGCGCGCCACACAATTAACCAATTATCATGTGGAGCTCATGATACCAGCAATTAACCAATTGCTAATCAGTTTAAAGGCCAACTAATGTAACCAATTAACCTGCTAATTGTGCTTCTCTATGGGTATAAAAGACCCGCGCTTTGCATTTTGGGGTCTCCAGTTTGAAAGAGCTTGGTAGACCCCATCCCGACAGAACAATAAATCCTGTACATTTGCATTGACCTCGGACTCCGTCTCTCATTGGGAACTCTCTAGATAGACATGGTTTCTCTCTGGGAAGCCAAGTCTTACAAAACTTAGAAATCTTAAGCATAGTATTTGTAGGCCTCAAGCAGATAAAATACCACTCAATAGAATTAGTAAATAATTAGCTAATTATTCACACTATTAAGGTTACACATAGGTAAGATTCCATTTCAACTGCTGTGCTTTAATTAGCTAACACCATCTCTGAAAAAATGCCGATTGTTAAATTTTCAAGAATTTTAAAATTTAGTTTTTCAACACAGCCATTATTAAATGTTACAGTAAATAAGCTGATATTTTAATAAATTCTATTGAAAGAAACAGAACAAATACTAAATTGTTTTCTACAAGTTATTATGTGTTTTGCAATAATTTATGCTCTAAGGTTATGTGTATCTACCATGCCTGTGTGGTGAAAATAATAGATGATGTACTGTGGAGCACGCGCCTCCCGGTCCAGCCTGGAGGTTCCGACAGGCGGTGCTGCCGCACACACAGATACTAAACACAGTTCTCTCAGGACCCTCGGGTGAGGGGCACAGGCTCCTGTGGCCCTCGGGACTCCAGAGGAGATGGGAGAAAGGAAAAGCCTCAGGCACTTTTGCCTTCCAGGGGCAAACACCTGTGCTGGTCATCTAGGTGGTCACGAGGAGACAGCTGTTGCTTCGTCGGTGATCAGATGGAGAACAGGTTCTTTCCTTGTTGGTGATTGCAATGGGAGAGCGTTCTTTCCTCATCGAAGGCCCAGGGGAGAGTAGTGGGAGAGGTATTTCCTCATTGGTGGTCTGGGCAGGAAAAAAGGGTCGAGCTGCCGCAGCGCAGCTCCTTATATAATTCACCCACGGAATGGCCTGAGCCAATCAGCTTTCAGTCCAGTTGTACAATCAGGAAGGGTTTTGTACAAATGTGCAACCAAGTTACTTTCATTTTCCCTAGATTTCCAATTTATAAACCAGATATTCAAAAGCCGTTTTCCCAGTTTGGGAGTTTTTGCCAATTTCCTCTCAATTTTTCCATACAATGTACTACCTCCCATTTTGTCTACTGACATAACATCCTGGCATCTGCTCCCATCAGATCACGGAAGCTAAGCAGGATTAGGGTTGGTTAGTACTTGGATGTGGGACCACTTGGTGATACTGGGTGTTATAGTCTTAGGAGAAGGACACAGTAGTCCACTTTTGAAACAATCAAAGATCAAAAACGCTATGAATAGCAGAGAAGCACTGACATGGTGCTGGGCATAGCACAGTGTGGGGTATTGTATCATCTGTTGTACATAGAGTTGCAGTACAGATTTTATAAACCCTGCAAAAAGGAACTTCATTTATTATTTTATTTTTCAGACTAACCATGTGATGGTACAAAATATTAGCAATAGAGATTAAAATCAAAAGTGATGTCTGTAGCAGTCACATTTTGAAGAAAACACACACACACACACACACACACACACACACACACACACACACAAAGTTTTCTTCCCGCATTCTAAACCTACCACCAGATTCATGAAATAAGTCATTCATGTCACTGATAAGCAGAAGATAGTCTGGTATATTTTAATTTTTCTATTTTGTCTTTCTGATTAACATGAAGGAAAATACCAGCAAACGTTCATGCTGAAAGTACATTTATTCATTAATTAGAACCATTGGTTATACATGAATACAAAATTTTGGCAAAAACCAGCAAAATCATTTTTAAATATCATTGACTATGTTGTTGTTGTTGTTAGGTGCTGTCAAGTCAGTATCCAACTCATAGCGACCCTGAGTACAACAGGTGAAACACTATTGTCAGTGCTTCTCTGCTATTTGTAAGGTTTTCAATGGCTGATTGTTTTTTGGGAGTGAGTTGCCAAATCCTTCTTCCAAAAGGTTGTTGTAGCTGTTAGGTGCCATCCAGTCATGTCCGACTCATAGGGACCCTTATAGGGTTACCAATGGCGATTGTTTGAGGATTGCCTTCAGAGTGGATTGCCATGTCTTTCTCCCATTTCTGGGGGTGTGGGGAATTGAACTTGGGACCTCAGAGACTACAGTGCAGTGCTCTACCAACTGAGCTAATTCACTAACAACCTGCATTATGCAGATAACACAACTCTGCTTGCTGAAAGTTTATAGGATTGGAAACATTTACTGAGGAAGATCAAAGATCATAGCCTTCAGTATGGATTGCAACTAAACAACCAAACAAATATCCTTATGACTGGGTCAGTATGCAACTTCACAATAAATGGAGAAAAGATTGAGGCTATCCATGATTTTGCTTTACTTGGCTCTAGAATCAACATCTGTGGAAGCAACAGTCAAGAAAAGAAAAGACACATTGCTTTGGAAAAATCTGTAAAAGATCTCTTTACAGTATTGAAAAATAAAGATATCACATTGAAGATGAAGGTGCACCTGACTCATGCCATGGTATTTTCAGTTGTATCCTATGGTTGTGAAAGCTGGACATTGAACAAGGAAGACAGGAGAATTGATGCTTTTGAATTATGGTACTGGAGACTACTATTCAATATACCATGGATTGCCAAAAGTACCAACAGATCTGTCCTAGAAGAAATGCAACCAAAGTGCTCCTTGGAAGCAAGGATGGCTAGACTGCATCTTACATATTTTGAACATATAGTGAGGAGAGACCAATCCCTGGAGAAGTATAACATGTTTGGGAGAGTAGCAGGTCAATGGAAAAATGGAAAACCCTCCACCAGATGGATTGACATAGTGTCTGCAACAATGTGCTTAAACATAAATAAGATTCTGCACCTGTAATGGAATTGGGGAATGTTTCCATCTGCTATACGTAGGGTTGCTATGAGGTGGACTCCATTGGACAGCATGTAATTACAACAAAACATGTATGTTTGGTTAACAAAATCAGGAATAGTATTGACTCTGTACTGTAGCCTGTTCACTAGTAAAATCAGATTAACCTTATGTTCACTGCAAAGCAAGGGACAGGAAAGGAATATTGCAGGCTAGTTACCTAACTTTGAGCAAGCAAGAGTATATTAACAAGGTGACTCCTTAGTATAGCATCTTCTTTGATTGCATACAAAAATATCATGCAATTGGTAATCTTACTGGTATCGTATGCAGTAGCTCTTGTAATATCAACAAAAAATAGACTTCAAATAGTAATATCAACAAAATAGTAGAAAAAGACTATAAAACTAAGCCAAACAAAAGTTCTGGTGCTGAAAAGTACAAAATAAACTAGGAAGAGTGATAATAAGCTAAACTAAATTTTTTTTTTAAAGTTGACGAGATTAGCTCAATAGCAGATTTGAGAATACCAAAGAAACAATAAATATTCAAACAGAACAATAGAAGTTTTTGACTGTGAAGAAAAAGCAGAAACAAAATAATGAAAACAGAATTTCAAACACTTCTAGGACATCATTATGCAGGCAAACATGTCTATTATGGAAATTACAAGAAATGAAGAGTAAATGAAAGGAGTAGAAAGAATATCTGAAGAAATGGTCAAAATTTTACTGAGTTTGATGAACATCATGTATCTTCAGGAATTTGCACGTCTGAGAAGTTCAATGAACTTCAAGTGGGAAAGAGAGTGCACACTGTGAGCTACTACAATCAGACTGTTAGAAGACAAAGGCAAAAAGAGATTCTTAAAAGCAGCAAGAACAAAATGGCTACTCATGCACAAGGGATCCTCAATAAGATTGCCTGCTAATTTCTCATCAGAAACCATAGGGACTAGAAAGAAGTGTCATATTTAAAGTAATAAAAGGAAAAAAGTCAACCAAGAGTTACATATCATGCAAAACTATACTTCTAAAATGAAAGAGAAATTTTGTTGTAAATTTATGATGTTAAATTTATTCTATGTTGTTCACAAAGAAGATATTTGTAGAATATTCAAAAGAACGAGGAGAAAATCTAACAGTTCATGACTTAAACAATCAACTAAGGACAAAATAAGGCAATAATGAAGGAAATAAGGATTAAAATGTTGTAGCACAGACTCAAAAGTAGCAAAAAGACAAAAAAGTCTTTCCTCATTCATAAGTGATTTAAATGTGAGTGGTTTAAACTTTCCAATCAAAGTACAAAAATTAGAAGAACACATAAAAAACTATAGCAAAATTAATATTAAAAGTTTAGGAGAAAATATGAGTAAATCTTTTTGACTGTGGATTTGGCAATAGATTAAGTGTGACATCAAAGATATGAGTAATAAAAGAAAAAAATTGGGACTGGGGATACAAGTCAGTGGTAGAGGGCTTGTCCAGGAGGTGGAAAGCCCTGGGTTTGATCCCCAGCACACACACACACACACACACACACACACGCAGAAATAAATGCACTTCATTGAAAACTTCTGTGTATCAAAAGACATTATTAGAGAGGAAGTGAAGAAGGGGTGTTGTGGAAAGAAAAGGAAGGGTGACAATGAAGAGAAGACAGAAACCAGGTGAAATCCAGAAATACTGAGTTTATGAAATAAAGAATAGACTCTAACATAGAGCACTAAACAAAGTGGCAGGGAAAGGAGATAATACCCCAAGCAGAGCTGCAAGCAATAGAGAATAGAAAGCCCCACATGTTTTCTCTCACACATGGAATCTAGATTAAAAAAAAAAAGACATGAAAGGAGAAGATGGACTATTTGGGGAGGAAGGGGCCAGAAGAGATGAGGAGTAGGACAAGTGAGTCTAATGGGGAGTTACCATCATCAAAGGACATTGCATACATGTGTGAAAGTGCCATAATGCAACCTATTATTTTGCACAAGTAATATGTGCTAATAAAAATAAAATGAGCTAATATCCCTAACATAGAAGTAGCAAAATATTGAAATAGATATTTCTCCAGATAAGACATTAAGTGGCCAATAAGCACATAAAATGCTTGACGTTAAAGTAATATAAATCCAAACTATTTAGAGACTACTTCACACTTACTAAAATGTTAGTACACTTGTCTAGCATGTACAATGTCCTGTGTTCAATCCTCAGCATTGCAGGGAAAAAAATCTCAAATCAAATTTCCTCAGGATAATCTATTAGGCAAAGTCATCAGATGCTGTAAATGACACACAGTGTTTCAAAGAACTGCATCTTTAACAATGAAATAATTTAAATGCATATAATGCAATGTGATTTTGCCTTTCTCTAATAAGTACCTAGTAGGCAAATGGGTGACCCAAATTATTTCACGGTATAGCTGCACTACCATGGATAATGGGATATATAGTGCTCAGAGTTGTTGAACATCACTTCAGTAAACGCTCCTGAAACAGTTGGAATTTTTGGAGTTTGCTCATCTTTACCAGGAATCTTAAAGTCAACATTTCATTCAATTCACAGTACTTCTAGCCCACATCCTTGCCAGATACACAATATTCAAGAGATTGTAACTATAGGGATTGTACGTATTAGTTCTTTATGCTCTTAGAACTGATGGGTAATAGTTACTCAGCATTTAGGCAGAAGCTACAAAATACCTTCCTTATTAAAATATTGTAAGGATTTCACAGACATGTGTGGACTAGGAATTAATCAGCCCTGTTTCTCGTGTAGTAAAATAATAAGCATCCCTGTGACACATTGTCTTTTAAATGAAATGGGATAATCAAACCATCAGCAGGAAAGATTACTTTCATATTAATTGATTTATGACTTTGTGTTTACATCTGATGCTTATTTAGGTTTCAACTATAATGAACAAACTGAAGGGAAAGAACAGTAGAGAGGTATTTTGAAGAAAAATAATCTTATTTTTGAAGAGGGGTTTGATATGCTTGTTTAAATGGATACTTGAGACAGTTCATAATACCAAGTTTCATATCTATTTCAGAGTGATAAAAGGGAACTATTTTCCATGTGGTAACAAAGCTAATTTAAAATCATTCTTCCTTCACCCTTGGGTAACCTTAATGTTACTTTTAGGTAAAAGCCATTTTGACAAACCATCTCTTTGTCTCCAAAATGCTATTATTAGAGGTATTCTGCTCATTTTCCTATCTCATCCAAACTTTTGCTGCCTACTTTTTCTCTTCACAGTTTTTTTAAAGCATAATTTAAGTGTTTATATAGTCCATCAGAAATAGCTTTTGCCTTCAGCTCCCTAAGCTCACTACTCAATGGACCCTGTAACTCTCCCCTTCAAATCACCTTTGCCATCTTTTCCTCTGGCAAATTTCCTTGACCTCATGTTCTCTTGGGTGGGACTGCATTTCTTAAGATGTAGGTCATAGAAAAATCCCATAAGGGATACTTGTTATTCATTTGTTCACCATCACTTTATTTGTTCTTCAGACTCAAAGGGTAACTCATTCCCTTAGTCACTCTGCTTTTTGAAAATTATTCCTCTTTTTCTTTCACCCCAGGTTACTTTATTATAAATATCCTCATTCCCTAGGACTTATGCTTTTCTATAAAGCCTGGATCAATTTACCAGTCAGCACTTAAATTTAATTATCTTTCTGAACCCTGCCATCAACCCTTCTAGAAAAACATGACCATTTTCTCTTGACACTATAAAAATAAGAGAAGCATCTCCACTCTTTTATTTACTCATTCATTTATTTATTTTTTGGTACTTGGGGGTTGAACAGAGGGCCTCACACATGATTTGGAAGTGCTCTACCACGGGGTTATATGAGTGGTCCATTTTTTATAAATTTCTTTTTTTTATTTGAGACAGGGTCTCACTATGTTACACAGGCTGCCTCTGGCCTCAAATCTGAGATTCTCCTGCCTCTACCTCTGGAGTTGCTGAGATTACAGATATGCGCAATCATGCCCGGCTGTGTCCACTCTTATACTAAGGCCATGCTTCTACTTTTCTTCAAAGCCAAACACCTTTATCTCATTCAGAAGACCATTCCTATTTCAACCTTTTGTTTCTGCGATATATCCCATTTCTTCTCTGCATTTGTTTCCTGCTGTAAGAAAGAAACCATGCTGAAATCTCTCTGTTTCTGTTCCTCTTTCTTTTTATTTCACCGCAAAAATTTGTAATTTCATTTTGCATTACCCATTTTACAGTCACTATTCAACCCATTACAATCTACTTTCTCCCTATTACTCCAATCAAACAGCACTTGCAATGATCTCTAAGAATCTAAACCATTATTCTAATGGTATTTGTAGCATCTACTTCCAAAACAATCCTGTAAAAAATCTGTCTACTAATTTCCATATCATCATCAGTTGATGCTTTAGGTTGGCATCTCTGGCAAACATTATTGGAAAACTGTTTTGATTTATCTACTAGCATGCCATCCATTTCCAGGATGCAGTTAGAGATTTTTTTTTTTTTTTACAAATTTCTGTTTACCTCTGCAGTATCCTTCCTTGCTGTTTTTCTGTCCTCTCTATTCTATATTAGAGCTATGCTCCCTTTATTATTTTCACTTTTTAGAAAATAAGAATCTTGCCAGATGTTCTCTCTGCTTAAAATATCATTCTGGGTGGCTTTATCTTCAAATTGCTAACTCCTCCTATGAATATTTCAAGTCTCAGCTTACAGTTAATTTTTACCATATTCTTTGTGATTGCCTCCTCCAGCTGTCCTTCTTCCTATCACCATCCCCATGTAACTCATAAATACATTGATTATTCTCTTCTGAAATATTTCCCAGACTCATTTGTTGCTAGGTGCAGTCAAATTGGGTCCAACTCACAGTGAACCTATGTACAACAGAATGAAACACTCCCTGACACTGTGTCATGCCTGGCCCTATGCCAGGGCTTCTCTGCTATTCATAGGATTTTCAATACCAGATCATCCTGAGAGTGAGCTGCCAGGTCCTTCTCCAAACATACTCATAGCAATTGTTTATTTGTCTGTATCTTACAGGGCTGTTTCCATAACTATTCTCTAGCCCTAGTAACCAACAAGGTCACTCTCCCTTAGTAGGTGCTCATAAAATATGCATTGACTGAACCAATGCGTGAATGTATAACAAATAAGGTCACACAGAACGCTCATACAACTCATTATGAGATAAAATTATTGTGGTTTCAGCTTATAGGAAATCATGAAATCTATTGTTAGTTAAATACAATTTCATTCTTCATGCCTTCATTTAAATTTTATATGGTTTTATTTCCAGAAAGACCTGGGACTTTTTCACATTTTATTTCTCTCATGTAATTATAATCAAACATTTCTGTTTTAATTATAAAACAGCCATAAGAAAGGCAGTATCCAAATTTCTCACTGAATAATTCTATAGGGTTTTTGAAAACTACTATGCACGAATAACAGCTATGTTGTTATGTTCCTTTGAGTAGGGTCCAACTCAAGGTGGTCCTCATAGAGTTTTCAATAGCTGATTGTTTAGGGATTGCTCTGGGAGTGGATTGCCATGTCCTTTGCCTGTAATAATAGCTACAGGAATAGGTAAAATCTCTATATATCCGAAAGGAATTATCAATTCCTTTAAAACTACAAACATTCTTTAATGAAATTTAAAAGGAATTAGGCCTGACATAACAAATCCAACTCTTTCTCTTCAGGGCTTTTTATCTCTTGCAGAATAGATTCAACTTTAAATAATTCATAAACTCAATTTTAATTAATATATAAGAGTCTACTGTACATCAATTTGCCCTATTCTGTTGCTGCTTTTTCTTAAACTGAACTTTTCTTACAAGATATTAGTCAAAACTACTGATATAGTACAGGGAAGATTCTGATCTCTGGGATTTTTCCTTGTCTCCTAGAACCTGGGCATTGGTTTTCTTGCTTTGCATGGGCTCAGGAGACACATCTGTAAGTATGCTTATAAAAGATAATTTTATTTTATTTGTTTATTTATTTTTTGTGGTACTGGAAAAGGTAATTTTAAAGTCTTGTATTGAAACTAAAAGTTTAAAAAAAGCGTTCTCTGGAATTTCTCCCTTCTCCTAGTCATCATTTATTATTTCCTTAATTACCTTATATCATACTAATTACTTATTTTTTAAATAAAGTAAAGCTTTCAAGATTGATCTGTTTTCCTAAATCTAATACGTCTAATTTTATCAACCTATTTTCTCTCCATGACCAAATTCAGTAGATGTCTAACTTCCCCTTTTACATTAATTTTACTTCCTATTTTTTTCCCATTAAGGTCTTATTTTCCATACTGTCAGTGGAAACTTATTAGTTTATTTGAAGATCAGACAATAGACAGTCTTAGATCTGAATAAGCAATTGGAAGTTTACTGGGGTTGAATCCCAAAAATCTCACTCCTTGGTTTTGTTTTTTATTTCCTTGTATTGCTATTGTGAGGGCGAAAGCCTTCTAGAAATGTGCTTTCATATTTGAATTACCAGAATACATGAGGTATACAAAGAAACAAATATATTTCTCAGCCAGCAAAGAAAATTATTTCCTCTCTCTGGGGGAAAAAATATCAATTCAGGGGGCTATTAGTATCCAAACAAAGCAGACTGTTAGTAATGCTTGTCACTTATAAAAATCACTTCAAGTCTGTTTCTGAGTTAAATATGACCCTAAAATAGCTTAAGGCATTAAATGTAGACCTCTCTGATTTGAAATGTGTTTTTGATGATGCTGATCTTTGATATATAAATATAAATAGAAATATAGATATAAATATAAAATCTTTTTCATATATATGTGTGATAACTATCATTTCTGTTAGGTGATTTTGAAGCATAATGGAGAAAGTTTAGCAAATTACATTTCATCAAAATTTTATATGGTCATCTGCTCTGAAGGCTCTCAAGGAAGGGCACACAATGTTTTATCCTCTGAGCAATGAAATAAAAAAAAATAAAAGGTTAAAAGGAAATACATTGAGATGCCTTGCATAGTTTTTGTTCATGTCTTCGTGATTCTGTCATTTTTACTGCTTTATTATACGTCTATATTGCTAAATATCTCTAAAAGAGTACTTTTTAAAATAAATTAAGTATGCATTTCTAATCATCTGATTTGATGGTACCTAACAACAACAGAAAGCATGCCATGTTTAAAATCCTGAAGAGGATTTTCAAACAAACAAAGTACAAATCTATTATTTTGTTATATGAAATCTTTAAGACATTAGACTCTGCCTGTGTTTTTTAGCATTGTTTTACATCATACTACATGTTCATTGTTATTTCAACTATGTAGAGTTACACACATGTGGTGGGTTTTCCCCTTTCGTTTCATCATCTGCTGATTTTTGTCTTTTTAAAATCCTGTTCTCCTTCTTCCTGGGTCTAAATAATACCCAATCACTCAGGGTATTCCTATTAGAAACACTTATTCCTTCCTCTCCTCTCTCAACCTGAGTAGTTGCTTCTCCAGTATACCCCATTAAGATGTTCAAAAACCTCTACATTATTACCTATTGCACCTCTTTTGACCATAGCACTGTATGAATCACAGTAGCTTGTGGGAGTAGGGAAAGAGCCTCCATTAGTAGTGTCTGACACACACTAGGAACTCAAAGAATATTTATTGCATGTATAAAATAATGACATTTTATAAAAACATTTCAAAAATAGCTTTATAAATACTGTTTAATCACCAAAAATGAATTTGAATTGTCAATCAATTAAAAACCTCAATTGAGATTTTACATAAAATAATCTGTGACATCTTTGATTTAGGTTTTGTCTGGCATAATAAAAAATGGATTTTCAATATAAAAATGAATATGCCTTC
The DNA here is from genome assembly GCA_007922755.1 of Pedetes capensis. NCBI lineage: Eukaryota > Metazoa > Chordata > Mammalia > Rodentia > Pedetidae > Pedetes > Pedetes capensis. Next base: position 10,654 of record VMDO01029281.1, on the reverse strand, counting down.
TGACTATATATATTTATATTAGGTGCATCAGTCTTGATTCAATAATTTCAAAGTGTTAATTCACCTTTCAAAATTGTTTTGTCGTGTCAATTATATCTTAACAAGGAAATTTTTGTCTTTCCCTTTTGAATTTCTTTAATTAGCTCCATTACTTACTTTTGTTTCTCTAATATCAAAGATGCATATAATAACTAGAAAGTGCTCAAAGATTTTTCCATAAATTGTTCACTGAGAATGAGTTATATGATAAGGTGCAGATTATCTCAGTATCTAAATTCACTATTGTGGAAAGATTTTTGCAGAGCGATTAATAACAATGTGCAGCAAACTTCTAGAAATGGCAATAAATAGTTTCTCCATGAGCTTTCTTTTCACTCTATTGCTGCTTTTCTTGGACTTTCATAAAGGATAACTATTTATAAAACTATTTCTAATAAATTATAATATTATTTCAAACTTAAAATTATGGAGAAAAATTAGCACCCATTCTTTATTTTAAAATAAACTCCTAATTGTATTAAAACTTAACAATACTCTTTTTTGTTGCCTTTTTTCTTTATTCTCAGAATTAAAATAAATAACATAAAATAAAATTTAAAAAGGCATGATTGGTGTGGCTCAATGGTAGACTGCTTGCCTAGTATGTGAAGCCTTTGCTTCAGGTTCAAATCCCAGTACAAACAAACCAAAAACCAAAAACCAAAAAACACTTGTATTTTATGAAACTTAAACTTAAAATTTTTTCACTCTTTTAAAATACCACCACAGGAAATAGGAAAAAAAAAACCCAAAAAACTATAAGTTTACACTGTTGAAAATGGCAGAGCAGTTGAAAGAGCAGCAGAATAAATATATAAGTATGGTGGTGCTGCCATTGCTGTGAATGCAGGGGGAGAAAGAACAAAGGTTCAAATAACAGGTTGTAGAGGAGAAGACATAGTCAATCCTTGTGAACTGAATTGAGGACAAGACTGGCTAATCGGCATCAATTTTGGAAAAGTGCTTCGAAGCTACTTATATTCAAACTTCCTTTGGAAAAAATTGTAAATTGTCTATAAAGTTATATATACACTACTCATACAATGCAGGGTTTTCAATTTTAGGCATTTATACACATTAAAAATGTATATTTACCTAAATTCATATACATGAAGACTCGCTGTTGTTAGGTGCCACTGAGTCAGTGTCATACTCTTAGCAACCCTATGTACAACAGGTGAATCACTATTGTCAGTGCTTCTCTGCTATTCAGAAGATTTTCAGTGGCTGATTGTTTTTTGAGGTCCTTCTCCCAAGCCTACGGCACCTGTTGCTCCCAGGAGGTCTCCCATCCAAGTACAAACCAGGCCTGACCCTGCTTAACTTCAGAGATCTGAGGGGATCCTATGCCACAGTGGCATGGCTGTAGGCTTGAAGACATGAAGTAGTGTAGATTTCCACAAAAATTCAATGTGACTGATGATTACATAAGTATAGAAGTAAAATACCTATCACTGTCATGATGCAATGTTTCAGGATTTTTATGTTAATATAGTATAATTTTCTGTGATGCTCTAATAATCAAAAAAGATTGCTTAACAAATTTATGATCAGTCATAGAATACAAATTTTTAAAGGAATTTACCTGTAATCTATGCTCAATCTTACTGGCATTTGTCTATCAGAGGTGTTATCTGAAATTGAGATCTTGAGCTATAAAACAAATTAACACACTAAGTTCTGTAAATCAAGCCGAGTTGATTTGAATACTAACTTAGCTACCTAAATCTTATACTGCTTTTTACATAGTTGCTCCATGTTTCTGTGTCAGAGTTAGTCACCTGAAAAAAAGAGCATTATAGTATCCTTCCCGTAGTTATTGTAAATCATTATAAATGGATTAGCATGCTATCTGGAATATGATAAATATTCCAAGTTTTTGACATTTATAAAGATTTACTTTATTTTCAGTATTCAATGAAATGTCCCTCCCTAATAAGGTATTCTCAATTTCTTATAGTACTTCCTCTTTGATTTCTTTGATTTCTCCATAACATCACTTGGGGATAATAGATGACCACACAGGTTTCTCTCCTGTGTGAATTTTCTGATATATTGGCATTGATCAGAGGGTCTATTAAGTGACTTATCTATAGGCAGCTGTTCATGTTGTAATGCAAAAATATCACATGCACAGTGGGTGTTCACGACTCATGAAATACAAAAGGAGAGTTCTGGGATAGAGGTGGAAAGATCTCTGCTGTCTCCAATTGATTCCTTCTATCTTAAATCACAGTAGCCTTTTTGTACTTACGGCTCCCAAAGTTACACTTGGAGTTAAGTGCACTTTGGACTCAGAGAGTATGGGAGGTCAAAGAGGACCACATGTCAGGCCTTGGAAGGAATGCTCATAACTTGTGCCTCATACTGCCCAGGACAGAGCTCACTCACATTGTCCCATTCACTATATGACAGGCTGAGAAATGCAGGCAGTGTGTCCAGAAGAGAGTGGTTTTGTTGGAACCTATCCATAGCCAGTCTCAGTCATATAAGTGTTCTCCGCTGTGTGGGTTCTCTGATGGTTGCTGAGGTTTGACTTTTGGCCATGCTCAAGTTTTCCCAGGTTCAAAGGACAATCCCTCTGTGTGAGTTTTCTGATATACAATGAGGGCTTACTGGTGGTAGAGAGTTTTCCCACATTCTTTACATTAGTATGGTTTCTCCCTGTGTGAGTTCTCTGATGTGCAGTGAGGATGACTTCTTACAGAGGCTTTTCCACATTCATTACATCCAAAGGGTTTCTCCCCTGTGTGAGTACTCTGGTATATCCTGAGGTATGACCTATGGCAAAAGTACTTTCCACATCCATTACATTGATTGGACTTTCGGCCTGTGTGAACTCTCTGATGTACAGGGAGGGTTGCTGTATGGTTGAAATTTTTCCTCAAATTTTTGTTTTGTTTTGTTTTGTTTGTGCTTGTGTTTCTATTTTTTGAGGATCTTACTGTGAAGCCCAGGCTACTGGCTTTGTTCTTGCCATTTTTCTGCCTCCATTTCCCAAGTCCTGGGATTATAGACATGTGTTGCCACACCTAGCTCAAATTTTAAACATGATTGTTATTTTTATTTTAAAAATTGGGATTCCAGGGTGACTCAATCAGTACTCCTCCTTTCTCAACAAAATTAAGACTTATAACTTGAGGATGTTTGATTGTATGATTCAAAAAGAGTATTCATGATCTGAGCTTTGTGTATAACTTTACCTTTTGGCTTGCCTTTTTGGAGTATTGTGATTAAGAGAATAATTGCCAGAGCCAACAACCTGAGTATGAATCTAGATTTCTCCCTTTACTCATGCTGTTTATGGTTAAGACACGTAAATAGAAGTAAATAGAAGTCCTGTGAGCTTACAGATTCTTGAATAATCACTAAAGAAAGCTTAGCATTTTTATAGCCATGTTGTTTCCATAGACTGGCCATCATGGTATACTAAGACTGGGGAAGCTAAAGTGAGTAAATATGAACTTGGAGAAGAGCTGTTGGAACATCTCTTACGCAAACTGTTGGTTAAGAGGACATATACAGCCAGTTCCTGTGGCACCTGCCTCTAATCCTAGCAATTTAGGAAACTGAGACAGAGGATTGAGGTTTCAAGGCTAGAGGGAGCCTATACAACTTGGCAAGACCCTGTCTCGAAATAAAAAATAAAAAGGGGTTGCAGGTATAGTTCAGCAGTAGAGCACTTTCCTATTTATGTGAGAGGCTCTGTTCAACTCCTTGGTACTAAAGAAAATAAAAAACAGAAGCAAATGTATTTGTACATGAAACAATAGTTATCCATAGTCTTAGATTAAAGGTTTTTACTTATTAAAAGGCATTTAGAAACTGAATGCTGTGGGACATACCTATAATCCCAGCAAATCAGGAGGTTGAACCAGGAGGATGCCAGGTTTGAGGCCTGGGCGACTTAGCAAGATCCTTTCTCAAAAAAAAAAAAAAAATGGAAAGGGGTATTGGGTGCCCAGGTTGGTGACAGGACATGTGATCCTGCATGTGCTAGGCCCTGGGTCCAATCCCTCCGTACAGCCAAAGGAATAAAAAAAGGAATTTTACTGTCTCTAATAGTTGTTTGCTGCAGCTGTGGCCCCGTGGCATCCTATCGTGTCGGATCTCAGAAGCTAGGCAGGTTTGGGCCTGGTTAGTACTTGGATAGGAACACCAGGTGCTGTAGGCTTTGGAGACAGACCCGGCAACCCACTCCCAAAAGTCAATCCGCCATTGAAAACCCTATGAACAACAGAGAAGCACTGATAATAGTGTTTCCCTTATTGTATGTAGGGTCTCTATGAGTCAGAAACCGACAATACAGCACCTAACAACAAAACAATAAGAATAGTTGTTTGTATTTATATAATATATTTAAAAGACAAACTTTGGCTTATATTATTGCAAATTTTAGTAAAATAAAAAATTAAGTATTAGTTGATGTTGTTGTGTTGTTAGATGCAATCCAGTCCAGTCCCATTCAGAGAGACCCTATGTACAGCAGATCGAAACACTTCCCGATTCTGTGCCAGGAACAGGATCTTATTTATGTTTAAGCTCACAGTTGCAGAGACTCTGTCAATCCATCTGGTGGAAGGTTTTCCTTTTTCTCATTGACCTACCACTCGCCCAAACATGATGTCTTTCTCCAGGGATTGGTCTCACCTGACAACATGTCCAAAATATGTAAGACACAGTCTAGCCATCCTTTCTTCCAAGGAGCACTCTGGTTGCACTTCTTCTAGGACAGATCTCTTGGTTCTTTTGGCAGTCTATGGTACATCCAATAGACATCTCTAGGACAATAATTCAAAAGCACCAGTTTTTTTCCTGTCTCCCTTGTTCAATATCCAGCTTTCACAACCATATGATGCAATAGAAAATACCATGGCATCTTGGACAACCTCAATGTTTGCTCCATTTATTGTGAAGTTGCATGCTGACCCAGTCGTAAGGATTTTTGTTTTGTTGGTGTTTAGTCGCAACCCATACTGAAAGGTATGATCTTTGATCTTCATCAGCAAATGTCTTAAATCCTCTCACTTTCAGCAAGCAGAATTGTGTCATCTGCATAAAACGAGTTGTTAATGAGTCTTCCTCCAATTCTGATGCCACATTCTTCCTCATGAAGTCCAGCTTCTCAGATTATTTGATCAGCATATAAATTGAAGAGATATGGTGAAAGTATACAGCCCTGACTCACACCTTTCTGAACTTTAAACCAGGCAGTGTTTCCCTGTTCTATTTGAACAACTGCCTCCTGGTTCATTTACAGATTCCTAATGAGTACAATTTGGTGCTCTGATATTCCTATTTTCCAAAGTGTTATCCATAATTTGTTATGATCCACACAGTCAAATGCCTTTTCATAGTCAATAAAACATATATAGGCCTCTTCTGATATTCTCTGCTTTAGGCTAATATTCACCTGACATCAGCAATGATTTCCCTGGTTCCCTGCCCTCTTCTGAATCCTGCTTGATTTTCAGAAATTCCCTGTCTATATACTGCTACAGTTGCTTTTGAATGATCTTTAGTAAAATTATGCTTGTGTGTAATATTAATGATATTGTCTGATAGTTTGCACATTCAGGTGGGTCCACTTTTTTGGGAATTGGATTCCAATTCCCAAATTGGGATTCAATTTGGGAATTGAATCCACAAATATGGATTCCTTCCAGTCAGTTGGCCAAGTAGCTGTTTTCCAACCTGTTGGCATAAACATGTTAACACCTCTAGTGTTGCATCTGTTTGTTGAAGCATCTCTAATGGTATCCCATCAATTCCTGGAGCCTTGTGTTTTGCGAGTTCTTTCAAGGCAGCTTCCACTTCCTTCAATAACATTGGTTCCACTTCACATGCAACCTCTAGAAATGGTTGGTCATCTACCAATTCTTTTATGTATAATGACTCTGTAAATTCTTTCCATCTTCTTTTGATGTTCCCTGAATTGTTTAATATTTTCCCTGTAATATCTTTCACAGTTACCACTCGAAGCTTGAGTTTCTTCTTCACTTCTTTAAGCTTGAGAAACACAGAGTGTGTTCTTCCCTTTTCGTTTTCTGCCCCCAGCTTGTTGCACATGTCATTATAATATTTGTTTTTGTCTTCCAGGTTGCCTTTTGAAATCTTCTGTTTAGATCCTTAACTTCATCATGTCTTCCTTTTACTTTAGCTGCTGGAACTTCAAGGACAAGTTCCAGAGTCTCTTTTGACATGTAATTTGGTCTTTTCTTTTTCTCTTGTCTTTTTAATAATCTTTAGCTTCAGTTTGAACTTGTATGTGAGAAGTTGATGTTCTGATCCACAGTCAGCACCTGGGCTTGTTCTGACATTTGATAAAGAGCTCTTCCATAGTCTCTTTTCACATATGTAGTCAATTTTGTTCCTGCATGTTCCATCTGGTGAATTCCATGTGTACTTTGAATTCCATGTAACACTCTGGTGAATTCCATGTAACATTTTGCTGTTTATGTTGGTGTAAAAATGTATTTGAAGCTGGATGCAGTGGCTCATGTCTGTAATCCAAGCAGCTTGGGAGGTGGAAGCATGAGGATTGCAAGTTCAAGACCAGAGGCAGTCTGCATAATTTACTATAGCCTGTCTCAAAAAGAAAAAAAAAAAAAAAAGCTGGAGGAAGCTCAGTGGTCCAGCACTTGCAAAGCATGCAAGTGGCAAGTGTGAGGCCCTGTGTTTAAACCGAAGTACTGAAAAAAACAAAAAAAAAAAAAGCGTATTTGAAATGAAAAGGCCATTGGTCTGAAAAAACTCTAGCATGTGATGCCTAGCATCATTTCTGTCACCAGGACCATATTTTCCAACTACTAAGCCTTCTTGTTTCTGACCTTTGCATTCCAGTCACCAGTAATTATCAGTATTTCCTGATTGCATGTTTGATCTATTTCAGATTGCAGAAGCTGGTAGCTATCTTCCCTTTCTACCTTAGTGGTAGGTGCATAAATTTGAATAATAGTAATATTAACTGACCTTCCTTGTAGGCATATGGATTCTATCCCTGACAACATTGTATTTCAGGACAGATCTTGGATGTCTTTTTTGATAATGAATGCAACTCATTTCTCTTTAGTTTGTCATTCCCACCATAGTAGACCATATGATTATCTGACTCAAAATGGCCCATGCCAGTCCATTTTATCTCACTGATGCCTAGAATGTCAATGTTTATGGGCTCTATTTCTCTTTTAATGATTTCTAATTTTCCTAGATTCATACTACGTACATTCCATGTTCCAATTATTAATGGATGTTTGCAGTTTATCCTCATTTTGAGTTGTGCCACATCAGCAAATGGAGGTCCCTGGAGCTTTACTCCATTTCCCTCATCAAGGTAGACTGTTGGAGATTTTTAAAATTATATCTCTCAACTAGGGTCCCTCATAACAGCCTGAGGGGCTGACCCCTAGTTGACCCCAGGGCTCATCCCACTCACACAAACCAGCTCTTCCCATCGAGTGAGAAAAGATGGCCCTGGCCAGCCTGACCTGCCCTAACCACCTTAATTTTGATTGGCTCCCCTCACCACTTTCAGGTAATAACTGTCCCCACCTGGCAGGTATGTCAGTTTACCGGCTGTACCTGTCAGGTGTGTGCCCTGATTGGCTGAATCCTACCATGTGACCCCTCCAGGACCCTATAAAAGCAGGGGTCCTGGACCCCATCTTCACCCTACTGATCCTGACCTCTCTGACCGTCTCCTGAACTTCATCACCTGGACCAGCGCTCCCTACTCCAGCAAGACCATCTAGCAAGCCGGCGGGATCAAGCCCAGGGGCCCCGAAGAGCCGAAGGCATCTAGCAAGCCATGAAGAGCCTCCCAATTCCTCCCATCCTTGGGAAGGAGGGAGGTAAAGAAGGCGAGCCGTGAGAGTCAAGACCATCAGACCTCCATGGAACATCAGCGGCTGTGGCTGTGCCTTTAAGGCTGAGCTGTACCAGCACTTAGCCTGTAGCATTCCATGTTGCAGGCCTAGAGCCAGCACTTAAAGGGATAGAGCTCTGCTCTATAGGGGCTGCTTGCTCCTTGCTCTCCTTCAGGGGAGAACCCCAATAAACCTTACCTACCCTTGTTTAACCACCAGAAGGTCTCCTGAGGTCCTTCTTTCTCAGCACCGACCACATTGTTATATTGAGGGTTTGGCCCTAATCTTAGCTGGGCTAGAGCTAAAACCCCAACAGTAGACTGTACTTTGAGGAGGCAACTGTTCCCCAGTTTTCTTTTGTGTGCCTTTCCACCTGGGGTGATAATTTTTCAGCACTACATCTGACAGTGTTTCTTTGCTATTTATAGGATTTTCAATGGCTAGTTGTTTTGGGAGTGGTTCACCAGTGCCTACTCCCTAGTTTCTCTTCTTCTGGAAGCTCAGCTGAAATCTGTCCACCATGGGTGACCCTGCTGGTTTCTGAGATACCGGTGGCATAGCTTTCAGCCTCATTGCAACATAGAAGCCCCCACAGTGCAGCAAACTGACAGATGTGTGGGGGTCCAGGATATCACGTAGATTAAAATCTAGTTGATGTACTGACATATGTGCAGTTATTGCCCATTATAATTGCTATCTTAAGTATATCAGAAAACATATTAAATCCAATTTCATACAATATTTTTCATATTTAACTACATGTTTACTAGTTTGCTTACTTCTATAAATGCTTCCTTGTCAACAAGCTTTCATATAATTACATATAACTCAATTGTGTAATATTACAGTATAATTTATATTTCTAGATTTGTCATTATTTTCTGTCACTCTTTATTATGATTTTAATAGACCTTTTCTGCTTTCCATTGATCTTGCTTATAAATTTACTTTTAGTTTAATTGAAAGAAATTTGTCTTTCTCTCTGACTTCTTTTAAAATACTTACTTTAAGAGATTTGAAATTTACTGTGGTTCTCTGAATGGATCCCATCATTCTTTTAGAGTTTTAGATAAGACCACAAAGACTGTATACCTGTACACTTAGCATTATGGAGATAAGAGAGAAGAAAAATGAGTTTTAGGCCAGCCTGGGCTACATAGTGAAATTCTAGGCCAGCCTGGACTATGGAGGGAGATGCTATCTATAAGTAAAATTAAAACAACAACAACAACAAAGCACAGGAAACACAATCAAAAGCAGACAAATAGAATTACTGTGCACCAAATAAAAAAGGCTTTGGATAGGAAGGAAACAATTGACAGAAGAAAGAGAGAACCTACAGAATAGGTAAGTGTCTTTGCAAACTATGCATTTGATATGGGGCTAATAGCCAGAACATAAAAAAGAGCTCTAACAGATCACATACAAAAGAACAAACAACCTGATTACAAAATAAAGTAAAAGACCCATCTAAACATTTTTCAAAGGAAGGCATACAAATAACCAATAAATACATGAAAAATTGATGAGTATCACTAGTCATAAGGGAAATGCAAATCAAAACAATTAAGTGCCACGACATTCCAGTTATCTGAATAGCTATTATCACAAAGACAAAGATAACAAGTATTGCTGAGGATGTAGAGAAAAAGGAACTCTTACACACTATTGGTGAGAATATAAATTAGTACAGCCAGTACAAAGAAGAGTATTGAGTTTCCTCAAAAATAGAATTAAAACTACCATATTATTATTATTAAAAAATTCTGCTACTGAGTATACATCAAAAGGAAATGAAATTAGTATCTGCACTCTCATGTTTACCACAGCACTATTCACAATAGCCAAGATATTGAATCAACCTAATCATCTATTGTCATATGCACCATTACAGAAAATGTGGCATATGTACAAAATGAAATACCATTCAACTACAAAAAGAATGAAATCCTTTTACTGGAAGCCATATAGATAAACCTGCAGGACATTATTTGAAATTAAAGGAAGCACTGATACACAAACACCACATAATCTCATGCATGTGTTGTAATCTCAAAAAGCTGCTCTTGCATAAATTAAAAGAATAATAGTTCCCAGAGGTTGCAAATAAAAAAGGATAATTTGGTTAATGGGTACAATGTTACAGTTAGATTTGTTGTTGTTGTTAGGTGCCGTCGAGTCGGTATCCGACTCATAGCGACCCTCGTAGGGTTTTCAATGGCTGAGTGCTTCGGGATTGCCTTGGGAGTGGATTGCCAGGTCCTTCTCCCATTTTTGTGGTGCTGGGAATTGAACTCTGGGCCTTAGAGACTGCAGCGCAGCACTCTACCCACTGAGCTAAATCCCAGCCCTGTTACAGTTAGATAGGAAGAAGAAATTCTAGTGTCTTATATATTAGACAGTACAGTGACCAAAGCCAATAATAATTTAGTGTATTTTTCAAAGAAGCCAGAGGAGAAGACTTTAAAAATTTCACTACAAAGAAATGGAAAACTTTACAGGTGATAGATATGATAATTTCCCTGATTTGATCATTGCCCAACATACACCTACATTGAAATAGCATAGTGTAGCCAAGGACAGTGGCATTTACCTATAATCCCAGCGACTTGGGAGGCAGAGGCAGGAGGATTGCAAGTTTGAGACCAGTGACAGTCTGTGTAATTTAGTGAAAGCCTCTCTCAAAAAACTAAAAAAAAAAAAAAAAAAAAAAAAAAAAAAAAAAAAAAAAAAAAAAAAAAAAAAAAAAA
>VMDO01029280.1:0-22817 GCA_007922755.1 Pedetes capensis | reverse complement strand
ATGTCAAAACAAGACCAGGTGCTGACTGTGGATCAGACCATCAACTTCTCATATGCAAGTTCAAACTGAAGCTGAAGAAAATTAGAATAAGTATACGAGAGCCACGGTATGACCTTGAGTATATCCCACCTGAGTTCAGAGACCACCTCAAAAATAGGTTTAATGCATTAGACACAAATGACAGGAGACCAGAAGAGTTCTCAAAGTAGTCTCTAATAATTCTCTATATTGTATCGTTATCTGTTATAACTGCCTTTAAAATAAATTTATTATTTTAAGTCCTCTCTGTTTATTGATGATCTTTGTTGTTGTTAGGTGCCGTCGGTATTCGACTCATAGTCGTCCCTCACAGGTTTTTCAATGGCTGACTGTTAATATACTATGGACTGCCAAAAGAACCAACAAATCTGTCCTAGAAGAAGTACAACCAGAGTGCTCCTTGGAAGCAAAAATGGCCAAACTGCGTCTTACATATTTCGGACATGTAGTCAGGAGAGAACAATCCCTGGAGAAGGACATCATGTTTGGAAGAGTGGCAGGTCAACACAAAAGAGGAAAACCCTCCACCAGATGGATTGGCACATTGTCTGCAACAATGGGCTTAAACCTAAATAAGATTGTTTGCCTGGCACAGAATTGGCAAGTCTTTGGATCTGCTGTACATAGGGTCGCTATGAGTCGGACTCGACTCGACGGCACCTAACAACAACAACAACTGTTTATTGATTAGTTTGTCTAATAATTTGTCAATTTTCTTTACCTTTTCGAAGAATCAACTCTTGGCTTCTTGGTTTTTTTGTTGTTGTTGTTTGGGTTTTGTGAGGGTTTTTTGTTGTTGTCATTTCTATTTCATTGATTTCTGCCTTCATCTTGTTTATTATTCTTGGTTTGATGGTTGCTTGTTGTTGCTTTCTAATGCATTAAGGTGTATCATTAACTAATTTATTTCAGCCACCCCTGTCTTTCTGATGCAGGCACTTACAGCTATAATTTTCCTCATAAAACTGCCTTTCCTGGATCCCAAAGGTTTTAGTAGCTTATGTTTTCATTTTCATTTGGTTCCAGAATTTTTTTAATCTGATTTCTTCAGTGACACATTGATCATTTAAAAGTGTGTTATTTAATTTTCATGTATTTGTAATATTCTTACAGTTTCTCTTGCTGTTGATTTCTCATTTTATTCCATTGTGATCTGATAATATATAAGGAACCATTTCAAGTTATTTTGTATTTGTTGAGGTTAGTTTTGTGAAATAAAATAGTCTACCTTTTATAAAAATTCCATTGTGGCACTAAAAAGAATATGTACTCCACATCTGTTTGATGGAATATTCTGTAGACAACTGTTAAGTTCACTTGGTCTATGGTGTTGATGAAGTCCATGGTTTCTTTGTTAATTTTTGGTTTTGATGATCTACCTGTTGGGAGAGTGGAGTATTGAAGTCACCCATAGTTACTGAGTTTAAATCTGTGTGTTCTTTTATGGCCAATAATATTTGTTCAATAAACTTAGGTGTGCAAGTGTTTGATGCATAAATATTGATTATTGCTATGGCTTCTTTATTGAGTTTTCTTTGTATCAACATGTAGTGGCCTTATTTGTCCCAACTGATTAATTTAGGATTGAAGTCAAGTTTGTGAGATATCAATATACCTACCCCCCCCCCCCGTTTTTGTCTTTCCCATGCTTGGTGTATTGTTTTCCAACCTGTTGTCTTCAGTCTGTGTGCTTCCTTTGAATGAAGTGACTCTCTTGGACACTAGAAATGGAAGTATTTTCTTTCTTGATCCAGTAGGCAAAATGATGAAATGGTGTACTTTAATTAGGAAGTTAAGACCATTAACCTTTAGGATTACTATTGAGAAGTTTGGTGATTAATGTAATTTTGTTGGTTGATTTTCTAGTAGATTTGTTTCTTTCGTACTTATCCTTTACATTTTTCCTTGGTCATATTAGGGATTTGCTCATTTATTATGCTTGATGTCCTCCTTTCTTTCTTACCTTTCTTTTGTTCAAGAATTCCTTTAGTGGATTTTGTTCATTCCTGTGGTATCACATTTGATTTTGTCTTTGTTTCTTTATATAGGATTGCCTTGAGCATCATCTGAAATGCTAGTTTGGTGGTCATGAATTGCTTAAGTTTGTGATTGCCTTGAAAGCTCTTTATTTCTCCATCTATTTTAAAGGATAATTTTTCTGGATATAATATTCTTGGCTGTCAGTTATTTGCTTTCAAGACTTGAAATATATTAGTCCATGATTTTCTTGCTTATATGGTTAGTGTTGAGAGATGTGATGTTATTCTGATGACTTAGGCTGTGTAGATGAGTTGATGTTTTTCTCTTAAATCCTGTAGAACAGTTTCTTTGCTTAGGAGATTTAGCATTCCAACCAGTATTTGACATGGAGAGATTCTTTTCTGATCATGTCTACTTGGGACACTGGCTGCCTCTGTTATTAGGATGTATATTTCTTCCCCTAGATTTGGAAAGCTTTCTGTTAAATATTTCATTGAATAGATTTCCTAAGCCTTTGGTTTTAGCTTCAATTCATTTTTCTACTTCATGGATCCTTAGGTTACAACTCTTCATATTGTCCTGTATTTCTTGGAAATTATGGTCATATCATTTTCTTTTCTTTTCTTTGTGTCTGATTTAATTCTTTGACCTTATCTTCCATCCTTGATATTCTTTTTTTATGTTTTGTCCAGGGTACTGGTGTTGCTCTCTACTCTTATTTTTATTTGATTTATTTTGTTTTTCATTTCCAATGTTTCTTTTTTTTTTGTTTTGTTTTGTTTTGTTTTTAAGATCTCAGGTTGTTTGCTGAATTCTTCTCTACATTTGAAACTTTTTTGTCAAGTACCTAGATTGTAGTCATCTGCTTAGTCATGTTTTCTTTCAGGTCACTAATCATTTTTATATGTAGACTTTGAACTCATTGGAAAATTAAGCATTTCAGCTTCTTTGTTTTCAGTTACTGTGAAGTTAAAGAGTCATTTGTGGACATCCTGTTGCTTTGCTTTTTCATGTTGCATGTGTTTCTATTTTGGGTCTAACATCAGTTAGACTGTTTCTTTTTCATTTATTTGGGTATCTTGTTTTTGTATAGACTACTTTGGAGGTCTTTCTTGGGACTGGGAATAATTTTAAAAGAAGACCAGAGAGCCAAGATATGGAATCAACTGAAGTGGCCATCAGAGATGAATGGATACAGAAGATATAGTATATATTTGGGAGAAGGACCCGGCAGCCCACTCCCAAAAATCAATCCGACATTGAAAACCCTATGAATAACAGAAGCACTGACAATAGTGTTTCCTCTGTTGTATATAGGGTCGCTATGAGTCGGGCACTGACTCGATGGCACCTAACAACAAGTATATATTTACAATGCCACACCAGTCAAAAAAAAAGAAAGAAAGAAAGAAAGAAAGAAGGAAAGAAAGAAAGAAAAAAGCATAAGAAAAAAATGAAATCCTGTCATTTGTGACTAAATGTATGAACCTGGAGATCATAATGTTGAATGAAATGTCAAGAACAGAGAGACAAGTGCCTCAAGTGAAAACTCATATGAGATCAAAAAATCTGATTGTATGTGTTAGGCAAATTAGCTTATATATTATCCAGCAAAATGTAGGACAGATGGGATTAAGACTGACTCTTCCTTCTGCCATGATGGATGGTAAAGAATGAAAAACAAATGTCTTCCCTCACTATGGGAGAGGGTATTGCTCAGTGGACTCTGCATCCTAATCGAAATCAATAGGTGCAAAAATTCTAAACCCTTGAGACATCTGCCCAAGAAGTCATCCTTTTGGAAACATTACAGAGTCCATTATCTCATTCCAAACAGAAGCTGGGGTTTATCCCAGTTGGTAGAGTGCTGCTCTGTACTCTCCTAGACCCTGGGTTTGATCCTCAGCACCACAAAAATAGGAGAAGGACCTGGCAGGCCACTCTTGATAGAATCCTGGAACAATCTGCCATTGATACCTATATGAATAGAAGAGAAGCACTGATAGTGCTGGGCATGGCACAGTGTTGGAGAGTGTTTCATTCTGTTGTATGTAGGATCTCGCTGTGAGTTGAGCCCTACTGATGGCACCTAACAACAACAAAACAAAGGCTACAAGTGTAAAATGTTTCTCCCTTCCCCAAAAACTCAAATTCCATCATAAAAATCAAATTTGACCTTAGATCTCTGCAGTAGTTTTTCTCCATTGCTCACCTTCTCTACTTCAAGTGTATTATCTTTCACAATAAACTTTGCCTGCATTCTCTACTATAACTTCTGTGTTGGGTTTAAATTCTTTTATATGCTGCTCACAAAAACATGAGGTTTGGCACCAGCTTCCTTGACCCCTAGGCCTACATTTTCCTGATGAAACATAAAGGTACAGAATAGAATAGTGGTTATCAAGGCTAGAGGAGGTAAAGTTTGAGAGTGAGAAGAGGGACAGATATTGATTAATAGGTACATAAAACAGCTAGCTAGGAGAAATACTTGTGTACTATTACACAGAAAGTGATTGTAGTTAGCAGTATTGTATTGTGTAAATCAAATAGCTAGAATGAAGGATTTTTAATGTTCTCATTACAAAAATATTACAGGTGTTTGAGATGAAGGTTCACATAAATATGCCAAATCCATCATCATAAAATATACCCCATCAATGTAGTGTTAAGAATTATGTCAGCTAAAATACTATTTAATTTTAAAAAGTAGATCAAGCATGTTTAGAAGTCTCTGTGAAATTTGTTATCCCTATATTTAATTAACATATACAATATATGACCTGTACAAACAATAAGTTCAGTGTGTCCATGTAACCGGGCACCAGATTAGGGAATATAATATTACCAGCATGAGAAGAGCCTTCTTCATACTCTTTTCCTTCTTCAATATTATGTATTTTTCAAGACTTTATGGCCACATTGTATATAAAGAGTTAGATGAAGCTTGCTAATTGTATTGTTCAATTATTGTTTAGGTCTTCTATCAGTTATAGAGAAAATGTGATATTATTGTCCTGTGTGCTTATTCCCTCTGGAATCCCAGTTATATACTTCTTAGCATGTTTGAGAGTATTATATGTGTCTCTAGTTCTTTTTTTTAAATTCTATTTGTCACTCTTCTTATGGGCAGTATGTGTGCACGTGTTTGTGTTTGTGTATGTGTGTGTGCTTGAGTCTATTTTCCCTGTGTTGTTTTTTTCTCTCTCCAAGCTGTTGTTGAATACATACATTGCTTTCTTAGTATTAAGTGTCATGGGTATTTTAGTTTCTTAGTTGGGCGTTTGACTGCCTTTGTAAGACTCAGCTTCTCAGAGAGAGAAACCATGTCTATCTAGAGAGTTCCCAATGAGAGACAGAGTCCGATGTCGATGCAAACGCACAGGATTTATTGTTCTAATGCGACGGGGTCTACCAAGCTCTTTTGAACCAGAGACCCCCGAAATGCAAAAGCAAGGGTCTTTTATACCCATACAGAAGCAGAAATAGCAGGTTAGCTGACTAGTACAATTTTAATTGGTTACATTAGTTGACCTTTAAACTGGTTGGTTCAGGCAATAGTGTGGTTATCTAAAACAGTCCCGGACTTTCCAAGTTGGGAGGGGCTGGGTCACTCTAGGGGCAGTGGAAAATTTTTACCTCCTTCAACTTAGTCTGATCTATAAAATGGCTGCTCTATGGCTAATCTGGGACCTTCATTCCCCCATTTCCTTTTGGAACTATTTTAATCTTAAAATAGGAAGGCTATAGCTTGTGTTCTTGGAGCTGGGTCCCATTATTTAGTCTGGCATACTGTTGTCTCACGACCATAACTTGGACCGTACTTATGCGATCTCTAATGAACTCGAGCAAGCGATTTAAAATGCAAGGCCTTAATGTAAAGATGAGGAGAATGGGCAGTAGGGGCCCCAGTAAGGGAAGGAGATAGGGTGGTTGTTGTTGTTAGGTGCCATCGAGTCGGTATCCAACTCATAGCGACCCTATGTACAACAGGTGAAACACTATTGTCAGTGCTTCTTGCCGTTCATAGGGTTTTCAATAGCGGATTGTCTTTTGGGAGTGGGTTGCCAGGTCATTCTCCAGGAGATAGGGTAGGATGCCATTAAAGCCAGTCCATAGGGGATTCTCACTCCAGGTCTTCTTGGAGCTCTTTAATTTTTCTCCTGACAATGCCCGATTTATTAGCATAGAAGCAACATTTAAAAAATAAGCATATCCCTCCTTCCCTGGTGGTTAGTAAGTCTAGTCCTCTTCTGTTCTGTAATACCACTTCCGCAAGAGAATCTATCTGATTTTGTATATCTTGGATGGTGTTAGAGAGTGCCCCTACATCTTTTATTAATTGTCTAGAAAACTTAACATATAGGTGAGAAGCCATGCCCATTCCAGTTGCGACAATAGCGACTCCAGCAGTGACCCCCAGACCTATTAGAAGGGGAATCATCTGAACAGCCCTTTTTGATCTACCTCCGATGTAGTCTAGGGAGGGTAAGGGGACAGGTTCATCACTGGGAATGATATCAATGTCCAGGATCAGCATAGTCGCTATGTAGAGCCCTGTCCAATTAGCGGGCACATAGGTGTAAGCCAGTCCTCCCCTGCAGACAAAGACAGTTCCAGCGGGAGGACATCCTGGAGACCCATCAAGAGTAATATTATCTTTGCAGAATGAAAAACGAACTTTCCCTAGGCCCAGACTACTGTTACTGGCGTTAGGTGGAGCATAAATACAAACCTCAGAGTATTTAGTAGGTAAAAGCTGAACCAAAAAGGGGGTGACCATAGTACAGTCATTAGAGCCAAGAGTTATGTTTGGAGAACTATTATTAATAGCCATTGCTAGTGGCCTCATGGGTCCGGACTGGAGGCAAAGCCAGCATTCTTGAGCCAAAGTGGGATTTGTTCTGTTTAGCATATCCAAAACTGAATCAAGAAGGCTCTCCATCTCTGGGTCTAGGGCGAGTCTCCCTCTATTTTGGGGGAGAGCCAATGTGTGATATTGGAGCTCTGGGTATTGTTTTATAATGAGTTGTTCTATTTGTTCTTGTACCTGAGCTTCTCTAACTTTATCTTGGACACCCCCACCATCCGAATAGCCAATGGGCAGACTGTAGTCCCAATAAACTATTTTACCTGTTGTTCCAAGACATGGTGATTGTGCCTGACTCATATCACCCTGTGAGAATCCAGTTGTCCCATTAAAAACTATGGCATTTCATGCAGCAGTCCAATATGTTGTATTAGTGCCCTCTTTTATAAATGGCTGAGCCTCAGAATAGCAGACAGAGTTCATAGTACTATAGAAATCGGTGCACTTACAGTTAGCTGGCTTTCCATGTGCCAGTGGTTGTACCTTAGGAGTAGGAAAGCAGAGCCACTTCTTAGATAAAGAGGAGGCATAGCCAGAAGTGTCTACAATGGTGTAGGTGGTTTTGTCTCCACATGATACCTGGTGAAGCATCTATCCTGTGGGTACTATCGAAGAGGTGCTGCCTTTACAATCACAAGGCTTTCCCATCTGGTCAGCCAATATCCTCTGGGTTTCATGAGGGTCTCCAAATCCTCCATCAGCAGGAGCCAGGAGCACAGGTAACAACAGGAGGGACCATCTCTGTACGAGGGCATTGGAGAGGGGCAGTAGGCAGATCATCAGGTCGGGTTAATCTTTTAATCTTGAGCTTCAGCGGGTTGTCAGTCTTGTGGGCCTCCCAAGAGTCAGTGGACTGTAGAGCCGGCTTTACGTGGGAGGCATGGATCCAAGATGATATGCTGTCTACTTTCAGTGCAGTAGGAGTGGTCAGCAATACAGTGTAGGGTCCCTTCCAGTGGGGTTCGAGTGAGGCAGTGCGGTGTCTAGGTACCAGCACGTGGTCCCCGACTTGGAACCTATGAGGAATATCAGGAGTACCTGGGGCATAGAAAGCAGACAATTGAGACCAGATTTCTTGATGTAAAGTTTGCAGAGCCATGAGCCTTGTCATGACATCTCTAGGGTGATTGCCAGACAGCTGGAAAGTAGGGCCAGTGTCCATTAGCGGAGTAGGTGACCCAAATAAGATTTCATAAGGAGTCAGTTTAAGCTTATAAGGAGTATTTCATACCCAAAATAGGACTAAAGGGAGGAGCATCACCCAGTCTGCGCCAGTCTCTAAGGTCAATTTAGTCAAGGTCTCTTTTATCGTTCTATTCATTCTTTCTATCTGTCCTGAGCTTTGAGGATGTTAGGCACAATGTAAATTCCATTTTATCCCCAATACCTGACTAAGGCCTTGACTTACCTGAGAAACAAAGGCCAGACCATTATCTGACCCTATTACCTTAGGGATCCCGAATTGAGGCAGGATTTCTTCTAGAATTTTCTTGGTGACCATCAAGGCAGTTTCATGTTTGGTTGGGAAGGCCTCTACCCATCCTGAAAAGGTATCTATAAAAACTAGTAAATACTGATATCCATATTTTCCTGGTTTTATTTCTGTGAAGTCAACTTCCCAATAGATACCGAGTCAGTCACCTCGGAGTCGCTTTCCTGTCTCGACATATTTTTTACAGCTGTTGACTCGGTGGCAGTAGTCAGAAGTGACTACTATTTCATTTACCAAGTCTCTTCATGTAGGTACAAACATTGGGGAAACTTTTATGAGTTCAATCAGTTTCTTTTTGCCTAAGTGTGTCCAGTGATGTACTTGGGATAGCCAATCTCTGGCTTGTTCCCTTGGGAGGATAATTTCTCCCTTTATAGTTTTCCAACAATTGTCTTGAAAATAATGGCTTTTAAATTCATCGTTCCATGTCTCTTCTTCAGGGGTATAAGCGAGATGTGGAACTCCTTTAGACCATGAACTCTGAATTTTATAAGTAGGGGGCTTGGTGTCAGTCAGGGCATTTAAACTGACCGTTTGCTCCATCAGGTC
Organism: Pedetes capensis; assembly: GCA_007922755.1. NCBI lineage: Eukaryota > Metazoa > Chordata > Mammalia > Rodentia > Pedetidae > Pedetes > Pedetes capensis. The sequence continues at coordinate 13,890 of VMDO01029280.1, read as the reverse complement.
TGAGGGTAGAGCGTTGAAATTATCCCCCATTGCCACTTGTTTTGCCACTTGTCTGCAAAGTTGTTACCGCATATGACTGGAGTGTCTCCCTTTTGGTGAGCTGGGCAGTGAATGATGCTTACCTCCTTAGGCAGATGCATGGCCTGAAGCAGGTCAAGAATTTCTTTTTTGTTGTGGATTTCTTTTCCATCTGAGGTTAGGAGCCCACGTTGTTGATATATGGCCCCATGGACATGGGCTGTTGTGAAGGCATACCTGCTGTCAGTGTAGATGTTTAGTCTCTTACCTTGCCCCAGCCTCAGGGCCCTGGTAAAGACAATGAGTTCAGCCCACTGGGCAGAAGTGCCAGGGGGAAGACTGGTTGCCCAGACGACAGTGTCTTTCGTGGTGACAGCTGCCCCGGCCTTACGTTCTCCATTGTGTAGGAAACTACTGCCATCAGTGAACCATGTGATAGTTGCCCCAGGTACTGGGGTGCCTCTAAGGTCTTTTCTCCATCCATGGGCCTCCGCCAAGATCTGGAGGCAGTCATGGTTCTGAGGGAGACACCTCAGGATCGGGTAGCAAGGTGGTTGGGTTAAGTCCGGAAGGTGGCGCAAATGTTATACACCCTGGATCAAGTAGTAAAGTCTGATAATGAGCCATTCTAGCATTAGAAAGCCATTTATCTGGTGGCTGTTGGACGATGCCCTCTATAGCATGTGGAACAGTAACCTTTAAGCATTGTCCCAAGGTTAATTTGCCAGCATCCTTAAACAGTTGTGCTGTGGCGGCTACCAACCAAAGGCAAGGGGGCCATCCTGATGCCACAGGGTCAAGTTTCTTTGAAAAATATGCTACGGGCCATCTCCAAGGTCTGAGTTTTTGAGTCAATACCCTTTTGGCTATGCCATTATGTTCATCAACAAATAGATGGAATGGCTTTTCTAAGTTTGGGAGACCAAGGGCAGGTGCCTTAAGGAGTGAGGCTCAGATCGTCTCAAAAGCTAGCTGTTCCTTGTCAGTCCAGTTAAAAGGCTGGCCTCCATTTGTGAGAGGGTACAAGGGGGCTGCCATTTCAGCAAACCCTGGTATCCAAAGATGGCAAAAGCCAGCTGTTCCCATAAATTCTCTCAATTGTTTAGCGGACCGGGAAACTGGTAAGCTCGATATAGTCTCTTTGCGAGCCTCTGAGAGCCACCTTTGTCCATCTTTTAGGACATAGCCCAAATATTTTACTTTTTGTTTGCAAATCTGTGCCTTTCTGGCCGAGGCCCGGTGCCCCAACTTACTCAGTTCCTGTAGCAAGGCCTGAGTACTTTGCTGACAGAGTTCTTGGCTCTCGGCAGCAATCAGGAGGTTATCCACGTACTGCAAGAGAGTTACGTTAGGGTTGTGGACTCAGAACTCACGCAAGTCTCGGTGAAGAGCTTTATCAAAGATAGTGGGCAAGTGTTTGAAGCCTTGTGGTAACCTGGTCCAGGTCAGTTGGCCAGTGGTTCCTTTCTGGGGCTCTTGCCACTTGAAGGCAAAGATGTCTGGGCTTTTAGGAGCCAGCTCGAGACAGAAAAAAGCATCTTTACTGTCAAGAATTGTGTACCAAGTTCTGCTGGGCAGCAGGAAGCTAAGCAAGGTATAGGGGTTTAGTACAATGGGATGGATATCTAAGACGCAAGAGTTAACCTCCCGTAATTCTTGAACTGGCCTATAATCATTAGTTCCTGCTTTCTTTACCGGCAGTAAGGGAGTGTTCCATGGTGACCGGCAAGGTCGAAGTATACCCAGTTTTAAAAGTCTCTCTATGTGGGGTGTTATTCCCTTTTGGGCTTCCATAGACATGGGGTACTGTCGGACAGCCATCGGTGAGGCGGTTGGTCTTAGCTCCACTAGGACCGGAGTCTGATCACCTTTCCCATACCAGCTGTTTCAGCCCAAGCCCCAGGGAAATCTCGGACCCAGGAGTGCATTTTGGAGGGCATCTCAGTTAACAACTTTGTCTCAAATAATTTGTACTCATCTGTCAGTTGTAAAGTGAGAATGGGTAGGGGGTCCCCGTGGGGTCCCTCGATTTGAGGCCCATCTGGCAGAAAATGAATTTGCATACCGAATTTGCTCAATAGATCTCTCCTGAGTAATGGGTAGGGGCAATCTGGAATCACCATGAAAGAATGGGATACCCGTCCCATTCCTAAGTCAACCGATCTTCGGGTAGTCCATGGATACTGTCTAGTGCCAGTTTCCCCTTGTACTCAGGATCTCTTTGATGCCTGGGGTCCAGAGTCATGGACAAGGACTGAGTGTTGGGCCCCTGTATGTACCAGGAAGTCTACAGGTTTCCCCTCGATCTGGAGGGTTAGCCGGGGCTCTGCAAGAGGGCCTGAACCCTGACCTCCCTAATCACTGTCTTCATTGAGCATCAGGGCCTTGGAGCATGGGCCTGTTCCCTGTTCCTTTTTGGCCTTTAAGACTGGACAATCTTTGGCCCAATGTCCAATTTCTTTACAATATGCACATTGGTTCTTTTTAAGTGGTGGGCATTCAGCCTGATCCTTTCGGCTCTTCTATATAGATTGTGTGGGCTTAGGTTTATCATATATCACAGCAGCTAGTATGTGCTGTAAATTTTTCTCTTGTGTCTTTTCTCTCTTATCCTCTCGGGCTTCTCTCTCTGTCCCTATGTTCTTCTCTTTCTTCTTTGGTCTCTCTGTTATTATAAACTTTCTCAGCTATGGCAGTTATCTCCCTAAGTGACTTATCTTGCATCCCCTCAGTCTTTTGTAGCTTCCTTCTAATATCGGCATAAGCTTGTTCTACAAAAGCCATAGTCACCATTGCCTTATTGTTTTCAGTGCTAGGATCATATGGGGTATATTGTCTAAAAGCTTCCATCAATCTTTCAAGAAAAGCAGCAGGAGATTCCCCTTTACCCTGTCTTACCTCACGCACCTTGGTCAAATTGGTGGGCTTCCAGCCAGCCCCTTTGAGACCTGCCAACAGAGCCTGGCGGTAGACCTGGAGACGCTTCCTACCTGCGTCCATATTAGGGTCCTGTTTGGACCTCCAAAGGGGGAAACCTTCATCGATGTCCACAGGTAATTGGGAGGGGCGCCCATTTGGACCAGGCACATTTTTTCTGGCCTCTAGAAGAATTCTCTCTCTCTCCTCAGTGGTGAAGAGAATTTGGAGAAGTTGCTGGCAATCGTCCCAAGTGGGCTGATGAGTGAAAAGAATGGACTCAAGCAAGTTAGTTAGACTGGTAGGGTTATCAGAGAAGGGCGGGTGCTGAGCCTTCCAGTTGTACAAGTCAGCCGAGGAAAATGGCCAATATATTCTGTGGTACCTGGTGGCCCTGGGCGTCGGGAGCCCCAAAGGCACACAAGGGAAATAGTCTGGATTCTGGCTCAGATGGTTGGGTGGCCCACTTACTTTGGGTGCCACCTGCTGGTCCTTCTATCGGAACCGGGTTTAGTTCAAGGAGAGAGGGATAGAGGGGTGCGGAGGGGGTAGCTGGAGTAGAGAGGATTATAAGAGGCTTTGAGGGGGAAGGGGAGGGCGTGTGAACTAGAAGGGGTTTGATAGGGGATGGGAAACCGCCTGGGAACACCAGGTGCTGTAGGCTTGGGAGACAGACCCAGCTCCAACTCCCAAAAATCAATCTGCATTGAAAATCCTATGAATAGCAGAGAAGCACGACAATAGTGTTTCATCTGTTATACGTAAAGTTGCTATGAGTTGGACACCTGCTCTACAGCACCTAACAACAACAACAGTTATCTCCAGATCCTCTTATTCCATGCTTGAGAATTTTTGAGACCCTATCTCAAAAAATGTAAAAAAAATGGGCTGGGGTTGTAGCTCAGTGGTACAGCACTTGCAAAGCATGCAAGCACGAGGCCCTGGGTTCAATCCCCAATACCACACACACAAAAAAAATAAATAAATAAATAAAAAAGAAAGAAAGAAAAGAAAAAAAAAAGAAAACCCTGCGGGTCGCTATGAATTGGATTCAACTCGATGGCACCTAACAACAATTCATAATGATTCACAAGTACTTATTCTTATCTTTTGCCAAGCCTATAAGACTGTCTCTACCTAATAAGAGAAACTTTTCCTCTTTCTCCTTTTTTCCTCCCATATATCTTCCTCAAACATACATAGCTAAAATTCTCACATGAATCTAAAGTTATTTAAGAAAAATATATTTTCAAAAGGACCATTTCTTGCAGCTCCAAGGATAACTCCTCTGAGACAGTAAAATTCTGATTCAAGTTCAAATTTGAAAAGGGAAATGGGAAATTATGAGAGAAAAAAACTAAATATGCAATATTTTCCATGCATTCCTAAATATTAAAATGAAGCCTTCAGTGTACTTATATGGAACTTCACAATCAATACAGAGATTTGTTGCCTACCTTTTACTTTACCCAGCAAAGTAAAACCTTTTGCCTATTGTACTTATTTTGCCTGAATTTACTGAGATTATTTTAACATTTTAGAGCTCTGAGCCATAAACATTCCCTGCTAAGAATGGAAACTTTCATAATTTCTAATTTCTCCACCTCACATAATTAACAACAAAAAAGTTAATTTTTTTCCATTTGTATTTGAGGTCCATTCCCATATTTTTGTGGCTTAACTTCCCCCAATTATCTTATTGTTGTTGTTAGGTGACATTGAGTCAGTGCTGGACTCATAGTGACCCTATGTACAACAGGCGAAACACTTGTCAGTATTTTCTCTGCTATTCATAGAGTTTTCAATGGTGGACTATTTTTTGGGAGTGGGTTCTTGGATCCTTCTCTCAAGCCTACAGCACCTGGTGTTCCCAAGCAGTCTCCCATCCAATTACTAGCTAGGCCCCACCCTGCTTGGCTTCTGAGATCTGACAGGATCAGATGCCACAGGGCTACGGCTGCTATCTTATTGTTACCTAAAACTCAATATTGCTTGAATTGTAGAAATTACACATAACTTGTACTTAATTTTTCTGATTTCTCAACATTGTAACAATAACAGATGTAACCATAATAATTATACCAAAACCATGTCTGATTTGGAATCAGATCCCTCAAAGCAAGGTTGGATATCTTGGCTTCATATTTGACTTCTACCTTCTCTAATTGCCTGTATTCAATCATAGACTTAGAGTTATGCCTCTACTTCCTAACAGCTTTCCTCTCATTCTGCCACAAGAGTATTTTAATTCCTCATTAGCTTTTAGACTGATGTATTTTATTAGCCAACAAATGGGCTTTAAACTTTAGTCCCTCCTCCCAGTTCAGACTTAATAATCTAACAATTTATATTTCTGAATATTATTTGGGATCAGGCTGGGATTTAGCTCAGTTGGTAGAGTGCTGCACTGCAGTCTCTGAGGTCCTGAGTTCAATTCCCAGCACCGCAAAAATGGGAGAAAGACCGGGCAATCCACTCCCAAGGCAATCCCAAAACAGTCAGCCATTGAAAACCCTATGAGGGTCGCTATGAGTCGGGTATCAACTCGATGGCACCTAACAACAACAACATTAGTTGGGATTAAGAGAAAATGATTTCTCTTTGTTGGTCTTGTCTACCATTGGATAAAGACCAGTGTCTTCAAATTTCCTTTCCAAATATTTATCTCAGTGTTCTTCTCCCTCTAGTCAATCTGAAGTTTCAGTGCTGCCACTTTGTGCCCTCGGCTTTCCCACCATATTAAACATATGCATTTGTTCCCGCTACTTGGAAACTTATTTCCACTATACCTACATCTACTCTCCATCATGGTCATAGGCTCTCACACTACGAAGTGTTCAAGATCCCCTTTGAATTGTACCTTATTGATGCAGTCTCCCTGGCTTACCAACCCTCTAAGCCCTCATAGTTCTAAAGGATGGTTGTAACATACTCATACTTCTCTGAGCAGATTTACACTTGCTATCTGGCACTAATTCTCTTTAACATTAATTTTTGTTGGGGATTTTAAAAATTATATCTCACAACTAGGGTCCCTCATGACAGCCTGAGTGGCTGACCCCTAGTTGACCTCAGGGCTCATCTCACTCACTCAAACCAGCCCCTCCCATCAAGTGAGCAAAGATGGCCCCTGGCCAGCCTGACCTGCTCTAACCACCCGAAATTTGATTGGCTCCCCTCAGCATTTTCAGGTAACTATCCCCACCTGGCAGGTATGTCAGTTTACCCACTGTACCTGTAAGGTGTGTGCCCTGATTGGCTGAATCCCACCATGTGACGCCTCTGCCACCCTATGTAAGCAGGGCTCCCAGACCCCCTTCACCCTCACCTCTCTGACTGTCCCTCAACTGCCACCTGAACCCCATCACCTGGACCAGCGCTCCCTACTCCAGCAACATCTTCTAGCAAGCCAGCGGGATCAAGCCCAGGGGCCCCAAAGAGCCACAGAGCCGAAGGATTCTAGCAAGCCGCGAAGAGCCTCCAAACGCCTCCCATCCTTGGGAAGGAGGGAGGTGGAGAGGGCGAGCTTCCAGAGGCAAGACCAACTGACCTCCACGGATCACCGGCAGCTGTGGCTGTACCTTTAAGGCTGAGCTGTACCACCACTCAGCCTGCAGCATTCCATGCTGCAGGCTTAGGGCCAGCACTTAAAGGGCATAGAGCTCTGCTCTATAGGGGCTGCTTGCTCCTTGCTCTCCATCAGGGGAGCACCCAATAAACCTTACCTACCCTGTTGTACCATCTGAAGGTCTCCCGAAGTCCTTCATTTACGCCACCGGCCAACTTGTTATGTTGTAGGTTTGGCTCTAAATCTAGCTGGGCTAGAGCTAAAACCCCAACAAATTTTGTATTCTATAACAGACCTTAAACATATATTGTTAATCTACCAAAGTCACAATAATATTAATAAATGTGCTTTACAATTTTCCACAGATTGACAAAAGAACATACATTTAATTAAGAAATATTCAGAAAAGCCATGAAGGAAAAAAAAAATGTCATATGCAATCCTACCACAAAGAGATTAGTAAATAAATTATAACCATTCTGTATTAAGCAGTCTTGGATCCAAAATTTGTGTACGAATTTTCTTTTGTTTGGACAGGCTTATATGGAAGAGACTAAAGAATTGAAGAAGATCTTTCTTAAGGTTCGTTTTCTTGGATTTCACTAAAATTCCTAGTAGACATTTATTAAGAGATCATGTAGCTGGCAAGAGTATCAAAAGATCAACAACAATCTCCTGTTGCCTTTGGTTTGTGTTTATTTATTTGAAAGATAACTTTTTGGAGACCCTTATATTTTCTAAGCTGACTTTGAGAAAATATTTTTATCAGTTTATTTTCATGCCAGCAATGAGAAATTAACATTAATTATTATAATTTTATCCCTTATTGAGTAATTGATGAGAAAAAGTAATACATTATGCCAATTTAAATTCATTTACTTCATTTAAGTGCCATATTTTAATTAATATACTCAACAAATGTTTAGATTCCCTAGTATGTTCTTGTCACTATCAGAACTTAAGATTTAACATAAGGGGAGGGGGCAAAAATAGACATGGTTCCTGTTCTCTAGAAATTTAAAATCTATAATAGCAACAAAATTGAAACAAAAAAATAGTATGGAAATAGTTTTATAATTGTAAATAATAATAAGTGCTGCAAAGTATTAGGAATTTGTGTAGGATAGTGACTGAAACATCAGGGGCTAAGTCCAATTTTCCCTGAGGTATTATTTATTCTTGTTAATTACCATTAAAATTTATTCTATTGTGAACTAGCTTTTCATTTCCTTTCTCTATTTTTCATTTTGGGTGTTTATCTTTTTCTAATTAAATACATTAAAGAAAATTTAAAGGCAAAATAAATCCAGTGAAATGTTACAAACAAAAATAAAGCTTTCATTTTTTATTGTGAATTGCTTTTAGTTCAGTGTATACATGTACACTTTATAAGAATTTAATGTGGGGATATAATTTTGGATCTTTTTAAAATCTTTGATAATGTTGTAGTTGTTAGGTACTGTGGAATCAGGTCCCACTTGTAGTAAACTTACAAAAGAAAGGAAGCTCCCTGACACTGAGCCATGCACACAGTCTTTTTTATGTTTAAGCCCATTGTTTCAACTACTATCTCAATCCATCCCAGTTAAAGGGTGTCGTTCTTTTGTCTACCAGCCACTCTCCCAAGCATCATTTCTTTCTCCCGAGACAGTTGCCTCCTTACAACTCATACAGAATACATAAGACACAGCCTAACCATCCTTGCTTCCAAGGAGCACTCTGGTTGCACTGCTTCTAGGACAGATGTGTTGGTTCTTTTGGCAGTCCATGGTACATTCACTATTCATCTCCAGTACCATATTTCAAAAGCATCAGTTCTTCTCCTGTCACCCTTATTCATTATCCAGCTTTCACAACCATATGATGTGACTGAAAATATCATGACATGACAAAGGCACACCTTCTTCCATGTGACATTTTTACTTTTCAACACTTTTAAAGAAGTATTTCACAACAGCTTTTCCAATGCAATGCATCTTTTGATTTCTTGACTTCTGCTTCCATGGGTGTTGGTTGTTGAACCAAGTAAAACAAAAATCTTGGACAACATCAATCTTTTCTGCATTTATCATGATGTTACTTACCTGACCCAGTTGCAAGGATTTTTGTTTTCTTGATGTTGAGTTGCAATCTGTACTGAAGGCTGTGTGTTTTGATCTTCATCAATAAATGTTTCAAATCCTCTTCACTTCCAGTAAAGTTGTGTCATCTGCGTAACTCAGGTTGTTAATGAGGCTTCCTCCAATCCTGACACCATGCTCTTCTTCATAGCAACTAGACACATGTATTTCACCAGATGGAACATACAGGTACAAAATTAACTACATCTGTGGAAAGAGACAATGGAAAGCTCAATATCATATTTCAAAACAAGGCCAGGTGCTGATTGTGGGTCAAATCATCAATTGCTCATATGCAAGTTCAACCTGAAACAGAATAAAATTAGAACAAGTATATGAGAGCCAAGATATGACCTTGAGTATATCCTACCTGAGTTCAGAGACCATCTTAAGAAAGAATTTGATGTGTTAGACAATAATGATCAAACACAAGATGCAAGAACACAAATTACATGTCAAAAGCGACTCTGAAACTTGCTTTTCGTCATCTGTCATGTAAAAGGAAGACATGACAACGTTAAAGAACTGAACAGAATATTTCAAAGGGCAACTCAAGAAGACAGAATCAAATATTATAATGACATGTGCAACGAGCCTGAGATAGAAAAAGAAAAGGGAAGAGCATGTTCTGTTTTTCTCATGCTTAAAGAGTTAAAAAACAATTCAAGCCTCAAGTGCCATTGTGAAGGATACTACAGGGAAGATATTAAATGACACAGGAAGCATCAAAAGAAGATAGAAGGAATATGCAGAATCATTATAGCAAAAAGAATTAGTGCATGACCAACCATTTCAAGAGGTAGCATATGGTCAGGAACCAATGGTACTTAAGGAAGAAGTGGAAGCTTCCTTGAAGGCATTGACAAAACACAAGCTTCTGGAAATTGATGGAATACCAACAGACATGCTTCAACAGATCCAACACTGGAGATGCTCACTTGTTTATGCAGAGGGCTTTGGAAAGCAGTTACCTGGCCATCATACATATTTGTGCCTATTCTCGAGATAGGGGATCCCACCACAACTCAACAGCACCTAACAACAGCAACAACAACAGCAACAACAAAGGTCATTTGTAAGCAACTACAACAGTATATTGATGGGGAACTACCAGAAAATCACGCCAGATTCATCAGAAGGTGTGGAACCAAGGACATCATTGCTGATGTCATATGGATATTACCTTAAAACAGAGAATATCAGAAAGATGTCTGTCTATATTTTATTGATAATGCAAAGGCATTTGGCTGTGTAGAGCACAACAAATTTTGGATGACACTGCAACGAATGTGAATAACAGAGCACTTAATTGTTCTTATGAGGAATCTGTACATGGCCCTGGGGGTAGACCTTTGAACAGAACAAGGAAACACTGCTTGCTTTGTAGTCAGGAAAAGTGTGAGACAGGTCTGTATCCTTTCACTCTACCACTTTTTTAATAATAATAACTTATATTTACTTAATTTGTATTATATCTCTGTTGTTTCTATTTTTACTTTTCTACCAGAATTTAAGTGAAAGAATATATAACTCTTTTCTGTCTTGATCTATATATTACTTCATTTGGGCAAAAGTTGCATATTAATAAAAATTTACATTTATTAATAAAGCTTAAATATGTTCATTTTATGCAATTCTAATATATAACATTTTAATAATAGTGTCATGTCTTTGACAGTGCTTTCATATACTACATAATTAATAGGTTAACACCACAGTGCATATGGATCTTCTCAAAGTTTCTTGGGTATTATATCTCTAATGTGGGAAAATTGGTTCAAAAAGACTTCCAAATTTTGCAAAAATTTTGCATAGAAATTTAGTTTGCAGACTTCAAAAACAGATTCTCTGAAACTCCACCTTCCATCACTAATGAGTGGTGTAAACCTGTGCCTGTAAGTTCTCATATATGAAATGGGAATAATGATAAATGCCTTTATAAAATCATTGAATAATTGAATGGGTTGTCCTATGCTTCATCACATGCAATAAGCAGTATATGTGTTCATTGCTTTTGTTGCAAGTACTCTGTTATTATGTCACTTTAAAAAATAAAATTATACCTAGAGTTTTTAATGGCTGATTGTTTTGAGATTGTATAGGGAGTGGGCTGCCAGGTCATTCTCCCATTTTTGTGGTGCTGGGGATTGAACCCAGTGCCTCAGAGAGCACAGAGCAGCACTCTACCAACTGAGCTAATCCCCATCCCATTAAAATAATCTAGCAGGATGCAAATTAACAAACTCAAAAATACTAAAAGTCTAAAATGAAAAGTTAATGCCTTTGTGAAAGAAATACCATATAATTATAGCCAAGTGGTGGGGTGATGGCTTAATATCATAAAATGTACTTGAGAAAGATTTGATGTAATAGGTACTATATGCACCCTCAAGTAGACAAATTTTTAAAACAGTGACTTCTCTTACAACTTCTCCATATTATTCTTCTGAGTGTGTAGCTGTACTTATGCACTGACATATGATTATGTATGCTGCTTTTCAAAACAAATGTTCCCATTTGACTGTAAGATCTAGGACTTAATCTGTATGTGATGTATTTTTAATACACCATTGCATTTCACTTTGCTAATCATTAAGAGCCTGCAGCTGTAGCCCTGTGGCATCTGATTCCGTCAGATCTCGGAAGCTAAGCAGGGCCAGGCCTAGTTAGTACCTGGATGGGAGACCGCCTGGGAACACCAGAAGCTGTAGGCTTGGGAGAAGGACCTGGCAACCCCCTCCCAAAAATCAATCTGCCATTGAAAACCCTATGAACAGGAGAGAAGCACTGACAATAGTGTTTCCCCTGTTGTGTAGAGGGTCGCTATGAGTCGGATACCAACTCGACGACACCTAACAACAACAACAACAGTCATTAAGAACTTTGTTGTCAGATATCATGTATCAGCAATGTGATTTGGATAAGATAATTCATCCCTTCAAAGCTTGAAAACAAAATTTCATTTGAAAAATGGTGACAGTAAAAGTACTATCTTTATTGGATTGATATGGAGTTGAGTGAGAAAGTCCATGCAAAGTGTTCAGCAAAGTACTTGAGAAACTGAATGTCAGCTATTACTGTGTGAGATAAAATGTAGTGGCAATATTTAAAAAAGAAAATGGGCTCTGTCTTTCCCTCATCTTGATTGAAGTATTAATGACAAAAATTGTATATTTTTAAGGTACACAACTTGGTGTTTGAATTGGTTATTGTCATTGTTGTTGTTGTTAGGTGCCATCGAGTTGAGTCCAACTCATAGTGACCCTCACAGGGTTTTCAGTGGCTATTTCAGGATGGCCTTGGGGGTGGGTTACCACGTCCTTCTCCCATTTTGTGGTGCTGGGAATCGAACTCAGGACCTCAGAGACTGCAGAGCAGTGCTCTACCAACTGAGCTAAATCACAGCCCATCATTGTTGTTAGGTGCTGTCAAGTTGGTTTTAACTCATAGTGACCTTTTGTATAATAGGACATTATGCCAAGCCTGGCACTATGTCAGAGCTTCTCTGCTATTCATAAGGTTTTCAATTGCAGATTGTTTTAGGATTGTATTGAGAGTGGGCTGCCAGGACCTTCTCCAGTTTTTATGGTGCTGGGGATTGGACCCAGGGACTCAGAAAGGGCAGAGCAGCACTCTACCAACTGAACTAAGCCCCAGTTCTATTTATCTACTCATTATTTATTTGTCTACTTTTGAGAAATGCTTATTCAGGTCCCTTGGCCATTTTTAAAAATCAAGTTATTTCTCTATGGAGTTTCTTATGAATTTTTTATATTAACTCCCATATCAGGTATATTATTTACAATTATTTTCTCCCATTCTGTCAGTTGCATTTTCACTTTCTTGATAGTTTCCTTAGAAAAAAATATTGGCTTTGGAGTTAAACTTCATGAATTACAATCCAACTCACTCAGTGATGTGAGGTGAAGTTAGTCAAAGATGTTCATGGGATACATTGTTACTGGTTATTTATTTCTAGTTCTCTCCTAAAAGTAGGAAGGGAGGTTTCACTGCCCCTCCTCAATGAGATTAGTTTGCCAATCATATTTAGCCAACAAAACATATTCTTATGAGTCACTTCAGTGGAAAGAGCCTTACCCACTAGCTAAGTTTTGCTTTCCAGCATTCTTTCATTCCTTTCTCTTAGATAGTGGCTCTTCTGTCAACCTAGACCCTGGAATAAAGATGATGCCAAGCAGAGGAAAAGAAGCCAAGTGAGAAAATAGCATTTGTTGGATTTGTTTGCCTGTCCTGACTGATTCAAAATTTAATCTTCAAATCTTAGTTACTCATCCACAAGACAAAAATAATAATTTGTCCACTAAGGTTTCTGGTGCTAAGAAGTTTGCTGATAATTTTCTGTCTCAACAATTGATTATTACCTATTTAAGACACTTCCCCATAATTATCAAAAACTCTCTCTCAGCTTTCACCGTCTAAACTTCAAGTTCTCAGTCCACAGAAGCTGCAGTGCCATGTCTGAATCTCTCAGATGGATTTCTTGTGAGACTTAGCCACATGGTCTGGGAAGAGGTGACTTTAGTTATCACCTCTGTCTCGGTCTTAGTAATACGGGATCTTGTTCTAGGACTTTTGCTTTTAACATTTCTGGGTATCTGTCTATCTTGAAACTGGAGTTAGTATTAATAATTTAAGAGGTTATTGGAAGTCCTTAAAAATAGCATGTGCAGAAATGTCAAACATAGTTCTTGGCAGATACCAGTTACTCAAGAAATAGTACTTCACTATCTGTACAACAATACTGATACCTTTTCCTTAATTATGTACTATAAAGCAGACCCTGGAGTGTCCTGACGGAATGTTTATTGAGAATGTGTGTTTTAGTGAAACTTCTAAGTTTTCAGGACCCTCAAGGGACCAGATTTCCTCAAACCCACAATATGCCGAGATTCTAAGAAGTTCACCTTAATTAGAAAGAAAATGCCATAACTGCCAGATAAGACAGATTCTGCTATTAATGTAACCAACTTATTGCTTGGTACTTTGAACTTCTTTTTAGATTTCCGTGTTGATTTTTGTCACTAGTGTTTCAATATTTGCTGAGGTTTTGTTGAGGTTTTTGGCTCTAGCCCGGCTAAAGTTAGGGCCAAGCCCACAACATAACACGTGACCGATGTCGGGAAAGAAGGACCTCGGGAGACCTTCAGGTGGTTGGGAAAGGACAGGGAAGGTTTATTGGGGTGCTCCCCTTAAGGAGAGCAAGGAGCAGGCAGCCCCTATAGAGCAAGGCTCTACCCCTTTAAGTGC
>VMDO01029279.1:0-22774 GCA_007922755.1 Pedetes capensis | reverse complement strand
AATGTCAAAACAAGACCAGGTGCTGACTGTGGATCAGACCATCAACTTCTCATATGCAAGTTCAAACTGAAGCTGAAGAAAATTAGAACAAGTATACGAGAGCCACGGTATGACCTTGAGTATATCCCACCTGAGTTCAGAGACCACCTCAAAAATAGGTTTAATGCATTAGACACAAATGACAGGAGACCAGAAGAGTCGTGGCATGACATAAAAGATATCATTCAAGAAGGAAGCAAAAAGTTCTTAAAAAGACAAGAAAAAAAGAAAAGAACAAATTACATGTCAAGAGAGACACTGGACCTTGCCCTCGAACGTCGAGCAGCAAAAGCAAAAGGAAGACATGATGAAGTTAAGGAACTAAACAGGAGATTTCAGAAGGCAGCTAGAGAAGACAAAAACAAATATTATAATGACATGTGCAAGGAACTGGAGGCAGAAAACCAAAAGGGAAGAACACGCTCTGTGTTTCTCAAGCTTAAGGAAGTGAAGAAAAAATTCAAGCCTCAAGTGGCAGTAGCAAAAGATTCTACAGGGAAAATATGAAATGATGCAGGAAACATCAAAAGAAGATGGGAAGAATACACAGAGTCATTATACAAGAAAGAATTGGTAGATGACCAACCATTCTAAGAGGTTGCATATGAAGAGGAACCAATGGTGTTGAAGGACGAAGTGGAAGCTGCCTTGAAAGAACTGGTGAAACACAAGGCTCCAGGAATTAATGGGATACCAATAGAGATGTTTCAACAAACAGATGCACCACTGGAGGTGTTAACATGTTTATGCCAACAGATTTGGAAAACAGCTACTCGGCCAACTGACTGGAAGAGATCCATATTTGTGCCTATTCCCAAAAAAGGGGATCCAACTGAATGTGCAAACTATCGGACAATATCATTAATATCACACACCAGCAAAATTCTACTAAAGATCATTCAGAAGTGACTGCAGCAGTATATAGACAGGGAATTACAGGAAAATCAATGTGATTCACATGCACATGAAAATTTGAAGGGCACTAAATGTGATGGCCATCTTATAACCAATTACTTCCAAGTGACTTCAGTGCTCCATTTGAGTTTATTATCCAGTTGACACCAAGTGACATGATGTAAATCACTGGAGGCTAAAGAAAAAGGGAGGAAAAGGACATGGCAATCCACTCCCCAAGCATTTCTAAAACAATGAGCCATTGAAACCCCTACAAGGGTCCTATGAATCAAAGGCACCTAATAACAACAACAAAGAGAAATGGGGCTGGGGTTTAGCTTAGTTGGTAGAATGCCTGCTCTGTGCGCTCCAAGGCCCTGGGTTTGATCTCTAGCACCACCAAATGGGAGAAGGACCTGGTACCCCACTCCCAAAACAACCCTGAAAACAATCAGCCGTTGCAAACCCTATGAATAGCAGGGAAGCAATGACATAGTGCCAGGCATGGCATAGTGTCAGGGAGTGTTTCATTCTGTGGTATATAGGGTTGCTATGAGTTGGACACAACTCCACAGCACTTAACAACAACAAAGAAAAAGGAACAGGGATGGACTTCATAGCTAAATGATGCTTTCATGCTACAGGAAGGTTGAAGAATGTCACCACACACTGTGTAATTGAAGTGTTTGCAGTTGCCCAAAGACAGAAAGCTGTGGGAGAAATGAACCACAAAAGGCTGTGGAGGTCTTGAGTCTGGATGTAATTTTAGTAGAAAGAACATCACTTGTCAGGTTAACACTGTTGTTTTGAAATTCTGAAGTTTTTCTGTAATTTTTAAATGTGCTCTGTTCAAATTCCATTTTAACCTTCTAAAATTCATAGATACAAAAAAACCTATAAGCAAGCAAGTTTATATAAACAGCTTCATTTTGTACATATTTAAGTAACATTATAATAAAAATATAAATCAATATTCAGACCATATTACTTTAAAAGGTAAATGTTGCTCAAATTTTGGGAACACTACCAGGGTAAAAATCAAGGATCAGGATCTATTTTGACAAGTGAGAACACCCTGGAAACCTGAGAATCCCTAAGAGTCCCTCCTGGAGGAAGAAGCAAACATGGACCTGCTTGTGGGAGCAAAAGAAATGGCTCTGCCGCCTCATATCTTGCCTGGGATGACAGAGATCAGCGCAGAAAGTTAAGGCTGAAAAGTCACTTTTCTTCCCACATCACTTCAAAAAGTAAAATAAGTCAAATTAAGAGATATTCAACAAGTTTCTGAAGGAATGTCTAGACGTTGTTGTCAGGTGCTGTGGCATTGTATCCAACTCATAACAACCCTATGTACAACAGAATGAAACACTCCCCAACTCTGTGCCATGTGCAGCACTGTCAGTGCTTCTCTGCTATTCATAAGGTTTTCAATGGCTGATTGTTTCAGGATTGTTTACAGAGTGGGCTACCAAATCCTTCTCTCATAGATGTCCATAGAAAATAATGATGATGATGATGAGGATAAATAGCAATTACAATGTACTAGGCATTCTTCTAAGCCCTTTCCCTATATTAGCCTCTTTTAAATTTTTACTTATTTATTTAAGACAAGGTCTTGTTACATACTCCAAGCTGGCCTCAAACCCTCAATCCTCTTGCCTAAACTTCCTGAGTACTGGGTTTACAGGTGTGCAACACCACACCCAGCCATTAACTTATTCAACTCAAGTAACAACCCATGACCAAATCACTCCTTTAGTGAGTTATAAAAATGGCCATCATCCTTCCCTTACAGGTTGCATCTGTTTCTCCATCCCTTGCATCTGGGCTGGCCTTAATGACTTGTTGTGACTAACAGAACATGGTGAAAGTGATGATGTTCCAATTTTGAGTCTAAGCTGCAAATGACCTTGTGCGCCTCTGGGACACTCCCAGGAAGCCTGTCTCCACCATGGAACAAGCCTAGACCTACTCATTTCAACCTAGGAAAAAAAAAAAATCTCTTCACGACTTGATTTTCTCCCCATGGACGGACAACTCATAATTATGATTTCCTGTGATTTTCCTTACTTAGGAGAAAAGTCTTCTTCTAACATTATTTTGTCTAAGTTGTTGCATGTCTAAAAGTGTATAAGTTTAAGAGCACAAGAAGGTGGTAGAAGTTGGTTTAATGACATGGTGACTATAGTTAATGACCATATATTATAGCCCAGAAAGATGCAAAGAGAGTGAATGTTAAATGCTTTGAAGAAAAAAATGACAACTATGAGAGGTAATACATTTGTTAATTAGCCAGACTCAACTATCCCACAATGTTCACATACTTCAAAACGTGTTATATATGATACATACAATTTTATGTCAATTAAAAATAGATAAAAATAAATTTTTTAAATGAAAACAGATAAATTGGTTTGATCCTTGCTGCTATTGGGAGAAAAGGAGACAATAAATAGTGATTGTTTTCTTCTTGTGCTTTCAGAAGTTGAATAAAATTGCACTAAAGATACTAAGCTGCAGAGATAAAAGAGTAATTTTCCACCAAAACATTAATTTAAAAATGATTTCAGAGTGCTGAGGGTTTTTTTTATTTTCTTCCTAAGTGATGCTTAAATACAATACATCTCACATTTGACACTCAGATATCTATATCGCCATTTGGAGACATTTTAACAGGTGATGGGAACTTGGTCTCCTAGTGGGGAGGGATGGTACAGGGATGACTGTATTGCAGCGGTGAAGGCTCCGCTGGCAGCTGTTACCGTGCAAAGGTGGCCCAGCTTACCATCTCAGGGAACACTGTTTGTGATCTAAGAAAGGAGTACTTCCTCATTTTAAAATAATGGAGATTTTGAATTGTTCCTAAGATATTTTGTGCCATGTCCAACTGTGAGCAGTAAACAAATCATTGGATCTTCCTCTAGGTTTTGTGACAATCTTGTAATCTGAATGAATTTCCTGGAACCTTTCCAATGTTAAATATGCTGTTCTACTGTCAAATCATGGACTCTGAGTCAGACTTTGTGATTTCATGAACAAAGAAACTTTTAGGAAGAAAATAATGATAATGATTGTGGGTTGCCAACTTTTACCCAACAAGTAATGAACAGATTGTTAAAAGTTAATTGTATTTTGCTCTATGAAATATCTGCTACATTGTCTTCATTTTCTTGTTCCAGTACATACCTGTGACAACTTCATTAGGAACCACTACTGGTTTTAGGACCAAGGTAAAGTGCTCTCTCATCAGGCAAATCACATTAAAATCTGGACTATACTGTGTAATAACTACATGACCTTGAGCTTCAGAGCCTAAGTTTCCTAATCTATAAAATGGAAGTGATAATATTTACCTTGTAAAGTTCTGTGTAAAAGAAAGTATCCAGCGGGTGTGGTGGCACACACTCATAATCCCAGCAACTCTGGAGGCAGAGTTGGGAGGATACCAAGCTTGAGGCCAGAGGCCACCTGTGTAACTTAGTGAGATCCTGGCTCAAATAAAAAATAAAAAAGGGGTTCAGATACAGCTTAGTGATCAACCACTTACAAAGTATGCATGGGGCCCTGGGTTCAGCTCCAGTAGTGCGTGCACACACACACACACACACACACACACACACACACACAGAAGGATCCAAAATCTTTATCTGGATCAATCTCAAAATTTAGGGGCTGCTTCCTCAATTCTTAGTTTTTTATATTCATTTTATTGATGTGCTCCTGTTTCCTGCACACAGTACACACTCATTTATGTAAATATGCTTTGGTATAGCAAAAGAAGAAAAGTAAAACTGGAAAAATATGTAACAGAAAAACAGCAGCAGCCACTGATTTAGGAGTTAGGATCTTTTCCAGCTTACAAAGGGTGCTTCTATAGAAACAGAACACCATCAGTGAGCATGCCTCACAAACAGAGAGACACTATGCACATACTCAAAGACAGACACACAGACAACTTGCTGCTCCTATGCAAGAACCAGTTGATAAGGAAAAATGCTTCCCATGTAAGATCTTTTCAAAATTGTAATAGAAGGAAGTAGGAAAGCAGCAGAAACTGACAACCATTCCCTACAAAAAAATGGTTTTCAGCTGATCCTGTCTTCAACCAGAGTGTTGTCAGGTCTGTCAAAGCTGGCGAACAAGTGACTAAGAGGAGGGTTGGGGCAAAACACACTTCCAGGGTCAGAGAATGTCCAGGTCCACTCGGGCTGCCACAGACTAGGTGGTGAAACAACAGAGATTTATTTTCCCATGGTTCTAGAAGTTATAAATCCAAGATGAAGGCGTCAGCATGGTCATGTTGTGAGGAGGTCTCTCTTCCTCACACAAAGATGGCTACCTTGTGTTTCTTCACAGGGTGCAGAGGGGGAGGGGAGAGAGCTTTGGTGTCACATCTTCTTCTGTTAAGGACACTAATTCCATCATGAGAGACCTACCCTTCATGACCTCATCTAAACCTCTACCAAAGCCCCCATTTCCAAATAACATCACTTTGGGGTAATGTTAGGGCTTCAACACATGCATTTGGGGGAAGCACAATCCTGTCCACACAGAGAAGCTGCTTGAAAACAAGGAGGAAGTACACAAAGTGTCCAAAGGGTCACTTGGCAAAGCCCGATTTCACATTCCTAAGGGCATCTCTTTCCCAGGTAGTGAACCCCTATGCTTTGAAGAAACCGGAAGGACCACAGAAACCTTCAAACTCAGAGGCCTCAGACTCAGGGTGTCTCCTGTCGGCAGCTACACATACTGCTGGTGGTACAGTTGCTAGTTACTGGGAATTTTCTCTCCCCGGTACTGGGGGTTGAACCCAGTGGCTCACATGTTAGGCAAGGGTTCCACCACTGTGTCACGCCCCAGTCTCTATTTTATTTTATTTTTTTTATTTTGAGACAAGGTCTCACTAAGTTGCACAGGCTGCCTCTACCCTGGAACTCACCATCCTCCTGCCTCAGACTCCCAAATCACTGGGATTACAGGCACATGCCATGGCTCCTGGTTGTTGAGCACCTACTCTTTGCCACATACTTCTTAGGCCCTGGAAGTACAGAGGGGAACCAGTCAAAGCTTACTTTAAAGTGGCACAGAGCCCAAATCACAGTTGTTAGGTGCTGTCAAGTCAGTGTCCAACTCACAGTGACCCTACATACAACAGGCAAAACAGTATTGTTACTGCTTCTCTGCTATTCATAGGGCTTTCAATGGCTGATTGTTTTTTGGGAGTGGGTGGTTGGGTCCTTCTCCCAAGCCTACATCACTTGGTGTTCCCAAGTAGTTTCCCACCCAAGTACTAAACAGCCCTGACCCTGCTTAACTTCCGAGATCTGACTGGATTGGATGTCATAGTGGTATCGCTGCAGGCCCCAAATCATAGTAGACACTCTAAAATGGAACTGATCAATGAGTGAAAGGACCTCTCAGTAGACCTTCTCATCTACAGTTGTATTAAAATTGAAGCAGTGACTGTCAGATCTGATCACAAGTCAGACTCATCTGTGGACATCAGTAAACAAATGCCAGTACCTAGGTCTCATCTCCCAGAGATTTTGATTTAATTGGTTGGGCTATGATCCAGACATTGAGATACACAGCAGGAGGGGATATTACTTGAATTATTTCAAGACAGATTCACTTCATGAAAAAATAATTTATTTTATTTATTTATTTATTTATTTATTTATTTATTTATTTTTTGGCAGTAGTAGAAGTTTTAACCCAGGGCCTTGAGCATGCCAGGCAAGTGTGCTACCACTGAGCTCACTACCAGCTCATTTTTATATTTTTTATTTTGAGACAGGGTCTTACTAAGCTGTGCAGGCTGCCTCTGGCCTTGAATTTGGGGGTTACAGGTATGCGCCATAGCACCTGACTCTAATGAACAAATATTTACTGAAACTAGGAAATTCATTTAGGCAACAAATATTTACAGGATAAGCTTGGAAAACAGAGAGAAGAAAGAGCTTCTTATGGTAACCTTTTATACATCTTCAACTGAGTATCACAGTGATATTTCAAAGTTAAATTCAAAACTGAACTCATGATTCTTCATTTCCCTTTCCTCATGATCCCTTCTTATATTCTTGTCTATTCTGCTGTCCAAACTAGAAACCATCTCCTTCTTCCAAGAGGCCTTGCCATTTCTAGCTTCTGACTCCTTCTCAGATCTATCGCTCTTTTCACCATGCCTCTAGTTCAAGCCCCTACAGCCTCTGTGTTCTGTATAACAGTCTCAATTTCCCTGCCTCTTCATGCTGCTCCTGTGGCCACCTCTGCTTGGCTGTAGGCACCAGATCCATGAAACACCAAACCAATTAAAGCATTCATGTGCTGAAGATCTCTTCAGAAGTCCCCATCAGCTACAGGAGTAAGTACCTCAAAGTCAGGGAATGAAGAGAGATGCCCAGAGGACAGATCAACCTAATGTCCATTGTTTATTACTACAAGTTTTTCTGTCAAACATGACATTCATCTCTGATAAGTTAGGCTGACAGCAGGAAGAATCCATCTAAACTGAGCTTCTAGGAACATATTAAGACACTCATTTCCAACTTTGCGCAGAGGAATACTCTACCACTACTTATGTAGCCTTAAGTAAATTACTGAACGTATTAGCGTCCATACATTCATCTATAAAGTATGCTCTAGTCAACTTTATCATCTGATACTACAGGTGCTCAACAAAATTAACCACAACTACTGCAATGGTTGTCACTACTGTCACTTTCATAAAGAGGAGTATATCCAAAGACAAATAAGCCCAGTCAAAGCCAGAGAAAAGAGTGAAGAAGAGTACCTCACAAGCCCATGGCAGACTACCCTAACGTATCATTACCTCTTTTCTAGAGTCTCAGTCTCAACCTTTTTCTAGGACATGAACAGCCCCAAGAATAACCCCAGACCAACTAAACTAGTCAAGTGGAAGAAGAAATATCCAAAGTAAGAAGACTCTGAAGCTGCCTCTATCTTAAACTTACCACAGTGCTATTTATAAATGATCAAATTTATGTGATTTTCATAGTTAAAATAATCACAAATCCTTCATACAACTGGGTTCAGTATAAGTAATCATTTTACATTCTAAATACCATAACTCACAAAATAATTATAAATGTTTACCTATATTTCCTTCCCATCTTTGTCCCTTCCCAGGCATGTTTACATAGTTGTGACCACAATGTGTAATTGCCCCAGTTTTCAATGATTTAGGCATTTTTCAGATTACTCCACAGACTTCAACATCATTTAATTGTCACATAAATTCTATTAAGGAAATGTTTTTAATTTACTTAAGCATGCCCCTACCATGGATGTTGACACCATTCTCCATATTTAGTTAGCAAAAGAACTACAATGAATAATTTCCATGGATCTAGATTGCTATGGCTTAAATATGGTTCATATCCCCCAAGGATTCATGTGTTCAGATCTTGGTCCTCAGTGTGACCGCGATGGAAGGTGAGCCCATTATAGCTTGCAGCCCTAGTGGGAGGTCTTTAGGTCATTGAGACAGGCCATTGAAAGTGATTATAGGACTCCAACCCATACAGCTTCCCATTTTAAGTTGGGATCTCTTCCTTCCACATATGTTCCACCCTGATGCCATAGGGTCCTTACCAGAGCTGAGTCAATGGTGCACCATGCCTTTGAACCTCCAGAAGTGTTCAGCTACATAAACCTTTTCTCAGCCAGGCATGGTGGCACATGCCCTTAATCCCAGCACTCAGGAGGCTGACACAGTAGGATCAAAAGCTCAGTGTCAGCCTGTTCTATATAGCAAGTGCCAGGCCAGCCTGGGCTACACAGTGAGACATTGTCTCAACAAACTAACAAATAAACAAAACCTCTTCTTCATGAGTAGCCTGCCTCAAGGATTTTGTTATAGTAACACAAAGCAGGATAATGCATGAGTGTTTTTCAAAAAAATATTTTGCACTGTTCTGTAAAATTAGATTCCTAGAAGTTGTATTACTGGATCAAAAAGAACAGACATTTTGATGGCTTTGGACATATGTTAAATAATTTTATAAATATTTTCAACTCATTTGTTAAAAGAATATAATGTTTCTTATACAGAAATACTTGCTTCTCTGTCATTTCCCAAGTGATTTATACTCTGTCCTGTCTTGAACCTTTGTCACTTACTTGGTCTACCTACTGTTGCTTCCTTGCTGACTACGGTATTACCTGCATATTAGCTCCACTGTAGAAATACAGGCTGTCCATACATACCCTGAACATTTTACATTGGCCTAGGATTCCTTATAAAAGTTGTCCTTTAGGTGTATCCTGGGGTCCCCTTTCCTCCTCAGGGAACTCTCTTACAGATAGAATGTTAAAATATATCTACAATCCAATGGATTTATCCATTTTTTTTCCAGGACTTTTTATTAGTAATTTGTTTTTAGTAGTGTACAATTTACTGGGTTTCATTATGACATTTCCATACATGCATATCACTGTGCATTGCTCATGTTCACCTCCCCTATTACCCTCTCTGACCCCCTTCCTCCCCATCAATGATCTCCATTATGCTTGCATGTTTTATTTGCATGTGTAAGTGTGTATGTATAAATATGTTGCTGTTGTTAGGTGCAATCGAGTTGGGTCTGAGTCATAGCAACCCTATGTTCAACAGACGAAACACTACCCAACACTATACCATACCTGACAGTATTGTCAGTGCTTCTCTGCTATTCATGGGGTTTTCAATGACTGATTGTTTAGAGAATAGGCTTCTGGGTCCTTCTCCCAAGCCTACATCTACAGCACCTGGTATTCCCAGGTGCCGGGTCCAGATCCACTCATGATAGGTAGACAGAGTCCCCACATGAGGAAGAGTATCTTTAATAAAGGCATTGGAAGGAAAATCCACCGAAAGGGGAGGGGTACTCCTAGCCTCGGAGGGAAAGTCTGCCGAGAGGGGAATAGTACCTCCAAAAAGGTCTCTTCATGGAAAAGGACTTGGAACCCCATCTTTTCTAACATTTTAATTGGTCACTATTGTAGATTTCTAGAAATATTAGTGAAAAATAATCTTCTGGATCTGTGGGCAATGCTGATTCAGGTTGGGAGTTGACAAGCCTCAGGCTTTCTTGACCGGAAATCCCTGAATGACTTCCAACAGCTTAAACTCCTTAAACAAAAGCCTTTGTACTGACAGCTCTACAATAAGCAAAAGCACCCATTCTTCATAACAACAGACTCAATGGGGTGACACACAGGTGGCAGTTAACCACCCTAAATTCCTGCACAAAGATTTAGAATAGTCATTGTTACAGGAAATGCAGATGCTCAGGTCCTCTTAGTTTATTTCTTTAAAATAATCACACTTTGTCTCTGAGTTCCTCTTCCACTTTGATTGATTACCACCTGACACTCATGTGACAATTGAGCAGGTGATTCCATCAATACAACCAACTTCCTTGTCTTTTTCTGACCTTTCATAAGATTTAATGAATGGTAATTCTGTATAAAAAGGCTGGATGATCTGGAAATAAACGTAACAAGATCATACTGCCTCCCAGCTGCTGTGTTGGTTACCCATCACCAACATCCGCCTTCGGGAGACCCTGGATTCTATCTAGGTTGCAGCTGGTCTGTGGCACCCAGGCGGTCTCTCAATCAAGTACTAACCAGGACCAGCCCTGCTTAGTTTCTGAGATCTGATGAGATTGGACACCAGGGTGATACAGCTATAGGGGTGTGTGTGTGTGGGTGTGTGTGTGTGTGTGTGTGTGTGTGTGTACACATATACATACACATATATATACATATATCTCCAGATTCTTTCTTTGAGAGCCATACATATTTCTCTTCCTTTCCTCCATTACCCTTCCTTATTACTTCCCTCCCTATTTATTCTCTTTTCTCCCCCAGAAAGTCCCCCTCCTACTTTCATGACATTCTCAAGTCTAATCCACACCCAAATCTAATCTGCACTATTGCATAGTATTGTTTTTACCACACTTACTATAATTTCCCCCTAAACCAGCTCTCAACTGCAAATTTAATCCATCTGCGATTCTAATCCACATCTGATTTTTTTGGCTATCTAAAACTGTTGAAAGGATGCAGATGAGATTCAAGTATATACAGTATATTAAAATACTGAAAATATGTTGAAATCTAGCATCCACATATGAGAGAAAAATTCTTTCTGGGTCCGAATGATTATCTCAGTTCTATCCATTTTCCTACAAGTGTCATAATTGCCTTCTTTTTCTACTTCTTCCTTCCTTCCCTCATTTTCTTCTCCTCCTTCTACTTCTTTTTTGGTAGAATTGTGAGGCTGAGCCCAGTGCTAATGCATACTTTGCAAAGGCTGTATAACAAAGCTTCACCTCCAGCCTCCCTTCTTTCTAAATTTTATCTTGAGAAAGGGTCTCCCTAAGTTACACAGGCTACCTTTGGCCTCAAATTCACAATCCTCCTGCCTCAGCGTCCTGAATCACTGGATTGCCCTGGAAATAAACCATGTATAATTCCTGTACTTCTACCTGAGTTCCCAGCCCAACTAATCCACTTCCTCACTATCCAACCTTGCTCTCATCTGTAAATCAGGATTATAAAAGCCCCTGTCTCATAGAGTTGTTGCAGTGAGATCAATTAGTTAATATATACTTAGGACAGTAGCTGGTACATAGTAAGTGCTCAATAAAAACAGAGCTATTATGATCATTGTTAAACCAAATGACAGAAAACCACATGATTCTAAGGGACATATGGATGCAGATTCTGATACTACCCCTAAGGTGTTCAGGTCAGGTTTGCTTCTGGCAGCTACATGTGAACTCAGGCTTTATGCGTTTAGCAGTGCAATACCACATACAAAAGGCATTGTCTAAAAGGATTTATCCAGATACCAGACAGGCAATACAAATGAAAGAAGAGAACATAGGGTAAGATTTTGCAGATGAAGAAAGCAGGGCTTGTCTTCTGTCTGAAGGGAACAGACACTTCTTAGTTAGAAGCAGTGATTGCTGATTGGCAATTAGGACTCAATTTTGTCAATACTACCCATGTTTTGAAAGAAACTAGAGTTCTGGATTCTTGTTGGTCTTCTGACTGTTAAATGTTGGCCACTCTTTTTGTTATTTCTAAAACCCCTGTCCAGATCAATGAAAATATGTCTGTCAGACAAATGTGATCCAAATACTGATAGTTTGTGTTTTTTTTAAGCTAAAGAAAAACAAAGTTCATAGCCTCTTGCCAGTTTACCCCTTCCAAAGAATAAGCTCCCACCATGTGACAATGTGAAAGCATGAAGAATACTAGCGTTCTGCAAATATCCACACTCTGCTGGGCATTTCCCAAACCCAGGCTCCAAGGAGTCAAGGCACCTGTCACACAAGGACAACACTGCCCCTTCCAGGGAACAGAAAAAAAAGGATAGGAGTTCATAATCTTAGGCAAGAGGCCAAAAAGACACAAGGGAAAGGACAGAAAATATTGATTCTAACATCCAGTAGCAGAGGGATTTGGGGAAAGGAAAGCTATGGTTTTCAGAGCGCTCAAAGATGACTTTAAGGAAGAGAGGGGCCCAGAAGCAGCTGGTGAGGATGGGAGAGCTTTGTGAGGAGACAGTGGGTTCCCTCTAGGTAACAGGCAAAATGAGCAATGGCAAGTTGTCTCAGGATATTATAACAAGTCATCCTTGGTGTTGGAAACATTCATAGGGTCCAGTGTACTGTTTTTAGAGTTTTCTTTGTTTTAATCAGGAAGAGGAATAAACTACCTAACATAACTGCCATCAAACATTAATGTAATGACCCACATATCAGTGTAGTTGACTGTATATTCCCACTTCCACGCTTTTACTGAGCCCCTCTGCACTGCATTTTGTGTGACTGATGTACCAGGCTAGGACCTGGTCCCTGGACCTAAGGGGCCACAATCCAGGGAAGGAAACAGGCTATGCAGAGACAGGATGCCAGGCACAGGAATCGTAGGTGTGGAGAACAAGAGAGGCCCCTATCTGAGCAGATGAGGTAGCTTCACACAGAAGCCACCAGCTGGGCTGCATGTCGGGGTGAGTAGGAGGCTGCCAGGCAGAGAAGGGGAGGAAGGGTGTTCCAGGTAGCAGCAGCGACACAGGCCAACATGTAGAATGATGAAAACTAGTATTTTACAACAGCAAGATGCCCGCCCTCTTTTCCACCTCTTCATTCTTGGTCTCTTTGCTAATTATGGCCTCCCTGAGTCTTAGCAAGACAGGAATCTCTGGAGATTCCAAAAGATTATTAAAACTTACTCTATTACCATGGATTCACATGAAACAGCAACAAAGAGGAAAACTCATGAAAGAGCAATGTAAAGAGAATGCGTTAGAGCACCTATGGTACCTTGAGATGTACTTAACTGTATTCTTATATTCTTGGTACAAAGAAAGACAATGCTGCTAATAAAATCAAATCCAATCCTATTTATTTTGGAATAGAATGTTCTCTGCTCAAGCTCTAATACAAGAGGAGACACCTACATACAAAGAATAGAAATCACACACCAAAGCTCTGGGTTGATTGTGATTTTAGCTTAAGGTTGTTGTGCGTTTTGTTTTATTGTTTGTCAATTACTAACATTAAAAGGAATTTTTCAAGAAGTTAATGTTTACTTCTTTCTTGTTCTGAAAGGGGCAAGGAAAAAAAGAAGCAAGCCAAAGATGTCAGCTCACTCACAACTGGCACTGTCATGCTTCCAATGGCATGAAAAGGGTCCTCTAGGATAGGAGATCCCAATGCCCAGTCCCTAGCCTGTTAGGAACCAGGCTGTAGGAGGTGAGTGAGCAATTTCGTCTCAATTTACAGCCATCTGCATCAATTGCCTTACCATCTGAGCTGTCCCTCCTTTGTCCATGGAAGAGTTAGTTGTCTTCCATGGTCCCTAGTGCTAAAAAGGCTGGGGACCACTGCTCTACAGTGCTAGGATGAAGACTCAGTGCCTGGGTTCACTGCCTGCTACCTGCAGCAGTATCCTCACCCTTTGCTCTGCTTTCTGACTAGCTTCCCATGGTCCTTCCAATTCCTAAGAAGAGAAGGAAGGAGACCGTGCTGGCTTGTCTTCAAAGGTGGTGCCTAATGAACCACACCTCTAAGCGTTCATGTGCTGGTGTACCTGCTCCCCTTTATCCAGACTGAACCACACATCTCCAGAAGGAAGGTGCTGCATGACTTACAAAGCCAGGTCAAAAGACATTATGCAACATCCCCCTGGATCCCTTGGAAACTTCTGCTGCAGACCCAAGCCACCAGCCTGTGAAAGCCCAAGCCACACAGTAAGGCCATGTCCAGGAGCCCCAGCCACCACAGGATAGCAAGAAACATGGGAGACCCCTGTGGGAAACAGCAACAGGGCTCAGTCAACCCACCAAACTGCAGTTTATCATACAGCAAGGCCGAAGCAGAAAAGAGATGTGAAGGGAAGAAAAGGAAAATATGAAAGAGGAAAACCTCTTCTACCTGCGCCAGCAGGGTAAAGGATGTGGAGATTCACGCCCACTTGAGGTTTTGTGTTTTGTCTTTTTTGTTTTGAGCATAGGTGTTAATTATCATCAGGCCCCTGTCCCCAGTGATCTCCTAAAGATAATCAAAGAATAAAAGTATGCATTGTCTGTGAATATCTACAGAATTAGTAAGCTCTATTTCATATGACTATGTGTTTTCCTTAATTATCTTCAAAGCAAAGCCTCCTAGAACAAACCGAGATTAGTTTACCTTCACCACCTCCACCATCAGTGTCCTTCACACCGTGAGATCAACAATCAAATACCTTGATATGGATGGTGTACAATCATTTCCTCCCTGCCCATTTTAACTGCAGAAGCAACATGAGATAAAAATGCAAAGGCTTCCATTTTCATGGTGATGGCATTTATTTCTATATTTGATGCTTGACAGAGAACTCTCCTGAACAACATGTAATAGGCTGGTGATTGGCAGTTATTTGCCCATGAGCATTCATTTCCTCTCCATTCGTTAAAGCCCTTGGCTTTGTTTGAAATCTTAATGTGTCAGCTTAATGCCAACTTTCTGAACTTTCTTTGAAACTGGTACAGACATAGGACACTGCTATCACCATCTAAAATAAAGGACACTATAAGTGTACTCAGTCATTCTGATCTAACTTTTGTCACCTTGATGAAGAAGGGAAGCCATGGCTAGCACCACCTTGCACTTGCCTTTCAGAAAACCTGCAGTCTCAGCAACCATTTTGCAACCATGAGGCAATAAGCCCAAGGATGAAAGCTAAAAATAATTAGGAAGGGCAGGGCAGAAAACATAAAAGAATCTGGGTATGTGACGGCATTGCCAGCAGTTGAGTCAAGCTGGAAACAGTCTACATTTGTCTTGTGAGAAAAATAAACCATGCTTGTTAATATCACTATTGATTCTGCTTCTTATAACCTATAGCCAAGTACATTTCTGCTAGATAGTGCAAAGTCATTCATTAATATCCCAAAAGCAAGCCAGGCATGGTGGCGCACACCTGTAATCCAGCAACTCAGGAGAAAGAGGCAGGAGATTGCAGGTTTGAGGGCAGACGCAGCCTGCATAACTTAGCAAGATTTTGACTCAAAATAAAAAAATAAAATAAAATTTTAAATGTACTGGTAGAGCACTTGCAAAGTATGTGCAAAGCCCTGGGTCAACCCCCAACTACTGCAATAAAATAAAAAATAAAATAAAATACCCAATAAGCAATAAAGTGCCATAGTGCACACCTATAATCTCAATGACTCAGGAGGCAGAGGTGGAGGCAGGAGAATCACAGGTTCAAGGCCAGAGGCAGCCTACCCAACTTGGCAAGATCCTGTCTCAAGATAAAAAGTAAAAAAGGGCGGGGGCAGGGGGTTATAAATCAGTGGTAGAGCACTTTCTTACCTTGTGTGAGGCCCTAGATTCAACTCCCAGTACCTGAGGGAAAAAAAGACTCTTATAATATTGAGCTCAATGATAGCTACTCAAATACAATTTTTCTTCAGACTATACTGTGGTTCACATGGTACACCATGACATACATTTCTGCCCAGTCCAACCACTCATTTAGATAAGTGCCATATTCACACCAAGAACCTGTCCTTGAAATTTTTGCCAAAGGAGAACCAGCTACTCGGACTGACAGACAAAACCACGTTAGATGAAAGAACACTAGCCTGTCAAAAGTGGAGTTAAGAAAACTCTCCAGGTGATTTGTGGAGGGCTTTCTCCCCTTCCTTGCTTGTGGTGTAAAAGCAATTAATACTCCTGCCTTTGGGAAACACTTGCAGAAACAACTGTTGTGGTTATCAAACATTTCAGCTTGGCTGTAGCTCCTAATCACCCACAAAACTCTGCTTATTATCTCTCCTACTCCTCCATGGTTATCAGAATCCCATAATTAAGGCATAATGAAAGTAAACAATGTCAGAGAAAACGAGATGTCTTTAAAAGGGGAGGACTTAAGAAAAATGTTCCTAGAGACAGCAGCATAGCCAGTTGGAATTGCTAAGGAGTTCTGTTTGTGCGTATGGTGGTGGTGATTAAAAAGACAATCATCAGCTAAGTGAAGTATTTAGAGGATAAATTGACTCTTGATGAATAATAAATTAACTGAGAGAATTCACATTGAGATCAAGCGAGCATGCTACTACAGCAAGGCTTCTACACAAACACCCCAAATTCAAGGAAAAAGAAGACCTTTATCTCCAAAAAGCTAAAGTCAGGGTGACCAACAATTTATCAGCTTGTATTCCCTTCAAGGTTTATACCTCAATTATTTCCAAAGTGATTTTCTATCCAAAACAAGGTATATAAAATATAAAAACTCTTTATTGAAAAATCTACAATATAAATATACCAAATGTACGTGGCATGTTCCAGTCATTGCAGCTAGGCACAAACTTGTAAGATTCCTGGCAGCTAAGGCAAAAAGAGAAACATTTT
The DNA here is from genome assembly GCA_007922755.1 of Pedetes capensis. Taxonomy (NCBI): domain Eukaryota; kingdom Metazoa; phylum Chordata; class Mammalia; order Rodentia; family Pedetidae; genus Pedetes; species Pedetes capensis. Next base: position 5,924 of record VMDO01029279.1, on the reverse strand, counting down.
GTCTGCTCAGCATTGTTTATAATAACCATGGTATTAACAGAAAGGAAAAGAAAATACCTAAATGTTCATCAACAAGATAATAGCTTAATATAATAGAATCTGATTGAAGCCATGTAAATCAAATGATGTTATATGATAAAAATCAAACCAAAGAGAAATGCTTACAGGATAATATTCATATTGTGTTAAAATATGCAAAACAACACAACACACAGTTGTTTCAAAGCATGCACAGGATGGAAATACCAAATTTAAGATGCTGGTTGGCTTTGGAGCAGAAAGGAGAACAGGATTGAAAAAGATACTCATGGGGCTTCAATCATATCTGTAATGTGCTTCTGTGGCTGTAAAGTGGTTAACTGGGTCTTCTCACAGACTCACACACACACACCCTTTTTGCATATCTGGAATGTTCTGTAATAAAAAGAACAAGGAAGCCAGGTGTGGTGGCGCATGCCTGTAATCCCAGCAGCTGGGGAGGTGAAGGAAGGAGGATCACAAGTTCGAGACCAGAGGCAATCTGCAAAACTTAGTGAGACCCTGTCTCAAAAAGTAAAAAAATGTGCTGAGGGTGCAGCTCAGTGGTCCAGTACTTGCGGAGCATGCAAGTGCGAGGCCCTGGGTTGAACCATCAAAAAAAAAAAAAAAAAAAAAAAAAAGAACAAGGAAAGTCTGAGAAACTTCCACAAAGGAACCTAAGGAGCCATGGAGACAGGATGACTAAATGCAATATGACATCCTGGATAGGATCCTGCAGCAGAAAAAATGACATTAGATAAAAACTAAGGAAATAGGAAAAAAACTGTGGACTATAGCTGTCAATAATGTATCAGTATCAGTTTATCAGTGTACTACTCTAATATAAGGAGCTGGGATTTAACTCAGTTGGTAGAGTGCTGCGCTACAGTCTCTGAGGTCCCGAGTTCAATTCCCAGCACCGCAAAAATGGGAGAAGGACCTGGCCACCCACTCCCAAGGCAATCCCGAAATAATCAGCCATTGAAAACCCTATGAAGGTCACTATGAGTCAGATACCTACTTGACAGCACCTAACAACAACAACAACTCTAATATAGGATGCTAATACCTGGGGAAACTGGATGCAGGTATATGGAAATTTTTGTTGCAATTTTTCTATAACTTGAAAACTGTAGTAAAATAGTAAATCTATTTCATAGGTGCAAGAAGTTCTGGCTTGCTATTGTACAGTAGGGTGATTACAGATAACAATTATGAACTGTATATCTCAAAAAGCTAGATGAAAGAATTTTAAAAGTTTCCAACATAAAGTGATAAATGTTTGAAAAGATAGGTATTTAACTTGCTTTAAACATTACACAATGTTTATATGAGCCGAAACATCACATGGTACCTTATTCATAGGTACAATTTTTATATTTTTATGTACTAAAAATTATAAAACAAAATAAGTCAATTTTTTATACAACAAATAGCATAAAACATGCTTCAGATGGATCTTTCTCATGGCAATCCTTCAAAAAAGCATAAACTTCTAGACATCATAGGGGCATCCTATAGGAAGCTAAGACAAAATGACCCACGTGGGCTGCTTATTCTAGAAAAGAATTTAGAGAGCAGTGAGTTAATGCAACCCTTAAATTGCTGTACTCCTCTCAAACACAACTTCTAGCTATCTTGTTCTAAGAGCTGGATTGCAGCTGAATACCATTCCATTCCCATGAAGCCAGACCATCTGTGAACGGGGCCAGGAGCAGACTGTCTCTGAATGGTGCAGCCTCTTCTGCTCCTCCACTTCTCTCCTTACAGTGTCCCTAACCAGCTTCCTTAGGCCAATCTCACAGCAAGGTGCAGCCAGACTATTTACTTTCTCTTTAAAGTAAAATAGAGTGAAAAAGATCCCACAGTAGATACGATGGTGCTACATGGACACTGGTATCTTTAAAATGGATTATAGCTGGGTCTGGTGGCACAGACCTATAATACTAGTGGATTGGGAGGTAGAGGCAGGAGAACCATGAGTTTGAGGCCAGAGGCAGCCTGTATAACTTAGCGAGAGCCTTTCTCAAAATAAAAAATGAAAAAGGGGCTAGGGGATGCTGCCCAGCAGTACAGTACCTGCAAAGTATGTACAAAATGCTGGCTTTAACTCCTCAGTACTGTGGGAAAAAAATAAAATAAAATTGTTGTTGTTGTTAGGCGCCATTGAGTTGTTATCTGACTCATAGTGACCCTATGTAGAACAGGTAAAACAGTATTATTATTGCTTCTCTGCTATGCATAAGGTTTTCAATGGCTGGTTGCTTTTTGGGAGTGGGTTGCAGGATCCTTCTCCCAAGCCTTTAGTACCTGGTGCTCCCAGGCAGTCTCCCATGCAAGTACTAACCCGGCCCGACCCTGCTTAGCTTCTGAGATCTGATGGGATCAGATGCCACAGTGATATGGCTGCAGTCAAAATAAAATAATAAAAATAAAACAAAATAAAATAAAATAAAGTGGATTGTAAATCCCAAAGCCAACCTCAGATGAGAGGAGAGTTACAGAAACATAGAGCCAGACACAGCTTGGGGCTTGGCTCACAAGGCTGAGTGAAGCAGAGCTGGGCAGGGCTACTGAGCCCATCCAGGTCCCTCCCACCCAAGTGCCCCTTCAAGCTATGAGCACTTCACATCTTCCTGACAGTAGGAAGGAGAAAGGAGGTCTCACCCGGGATCAGGGCTCCTTATCAGGAAGAAGTCACCTCAGCGTCACTGTTTACAGCAGAGGGAGCCAGCAAGGGGACAGCCAATAGGACTTGGGGCACAGCCCAAGAACTCTGCATGAAAGCAGGCAAGGGACAGGAGAAAGGCCAGGAGCCTGAGAGACAGCCAGGCGGGGTAGAGCTGGGGGAAGCAGCCTGGGCAGTGCACCCTCCCAGTGGCAGGACAGCTGGAGGGCAGGTTAAACCTGGCACTGACTTTCTTGCTCATTCACAGTCTCACAGGCTCAGGAAGGGGGTTTATCTAGTGGAGATTGCTGAAGGTGATAGGGAATAGAAAGGGCCTACCAGAAGAACTTCTGTGCCCAGATGACGTGAGAAATAAAGCTCCTCAAAATCAGAGTGCTATGGAGGGAGAGCCCTCACACTGAGTATACAGAGGGTACCTGAGCTGATCCTAGGTGGATTTCAAAGACACTGATGAAAGACATCAATCAGCACAGCTATGTGCATCCAGAGGTTGCTCTGTTCTACCAAGTACAAGGGCCCAGCCCTCTCCCAAACCATCCTACCTTCCCTCCAACCTTCTCTGGGAAGACCAACATTTTGCTGGTCCATGTGTGGAGATGATCATTTAAAGGAGAGCTGCCTGTAACAAACAACCTACTACGTTTATCTAAGACAGACCCACAGTATAAAGGAACTAGGAAGGCATGTGAGGAAATCTAAAGGGATTCAGGCTTTATGTTTCACCACTATTGAAGGCCCTAAAGGAATTTTTAGGGCTAGGATTTAGCTCAGTTGGTAGAGCGAAACTCTTCAGTCTCTGGGGTCCTGAGATGGATTCCCAGCACTGCAAAAATGGGAGAAGGACATGACATTACACTCCTGAGACAATCCTGAAGCAATCAGCCATTGAAAACCCTATAAGGGTTGTTATGAGTCGGATACAACTCAACAGCACCTAACAACAGCAACAACAAAAGAATTTTTATTATCAATAAAATTGGATATGTTCTATTTACCTAATATTTTACAATGCATCTCATAAAAGTTCTAATGAACTTCACAGCTCTTTCCAATCTCTCTTCTCAGTAGCCCACTCAGAGTTGGCCCCTTACCTTGGGGACAGCCCCTGGGGAAGGGAGTCTGACGGAGTGTCCCTGTGAAAACACAGGGGCATCCTCTCTGTATTAGTTACTTTTTGCAACACTGTGACCAAATACTGGACTGAAACAACTTAAGGAGAAGAAAGACAACTTAAGGAGAAGAAAGATTTGACTCATGGATTCAGAGGGTTCAATCCATCAGAGTGGGGGGGGGCATGAAGGAGCAGAGAACAAGGCAGGGCAGAAAGGGGCAGGACAGACTCCCAACAACACACTCCCAGCGACCTACTTCCTCCTATGAGGTCCCACCTCCTACCTTTCATCACCTCCCAATAATAATCACATTATGAATCCATCAAGGGGTTACTCCATTTACTAGGGCAAAGCGCCCATGATCTAATTATCTCTGGAAAAGACACCACAGGCACACAGAGGCGTGCTTTATTAACCTCCTAGGCATTTCTTAATCCAGTCAAGTGGACAATTAAGATCAACCACCACACCATCCAAGGGAAACCATGCGGTATGACAAACAGGAAGTGCCAGATGTGGCCAGGAAAGGAAGATAAGAACTATCCTTTTCATTCTGCTTTGTGCTGTGGAGCTCTCCCTCAAAGGAGCTAAGAAGCATCTGCATATGAAAGATACATAAAGCATTTCAATGATCTAATTATAATAAATAATTTTTTTTCCTATTAAACTATTACCATCAAAATGAAAGGAAACAAGGGCCAGGCAACCTGCTTTTTAAATTCAAGAGTGATTTCTCAGTTAAGAAAAATTGGATGGAACTGATAATTTTCATATCTCTAACAGGAAAGACACATGATAGACCAATTAACCTAGTTTTATCATCAGGAAACACACAATGTGTAGAAAACAAATTCAGATAATCTGATGTCAGCCTAGTTCTTTTTTGTAATATTTATTTAAATGTATACTAGTGGGTCACAGCATTTATTAACTGCCATTCAAGCTGTATGTACTTATTTTCCAGTCTTTGTAATATTTCAGAAAAATGAGAACGTTTCCTCTATGTTCACTGTAAGGAATTTAATTTGGTTATGTGTGTGATGGACATACATAGCAATGGATTATTCAGTTTCAGCTTCATTTCCCGAATGCTTTCCATGCACCAGATATTGCCCTGAGGACCAGGAATTCAATGGCAAACTAATCAAGATTCTTGTTCTCCTGGAGATTAATTCTAATCAGGGAAACCATAAGGGATACATGAACAGCATAACCTCAGAGAGTGCTACATGCAGTGAAGAGAATGTAAAGGTGCAATGAGATAGTGTCCCTAGAGGTAGGGATGGGCCACCTTAGACTGGGTGACAAGGAAGACTCTTCTGTGAATGATAAGAATGTGCCAGCTTTGTGAAAATCTAGGGCAGGAACATCTGGGGCAGAGGAAAGAACATGTGCACAGGTCTTGCAGAGGCAATGAGCACAAACTGCAACACGAAGGCCAGGGGGACTGGAGTGTCATACATAAAGGACAAAATGATGCAAGACAAAGTGCCCAGGGCCAAATCGTAGAAGCCCTGAAGCACATGATGAAAAAAGTGGGTGCCATTCTCAGAGCAATGGGAAAACATTGAGGGATTTTGAGCAGGAGAACAATCTGATCTAATTTAAGCCTTCCAAGGGTTGCTCTGGCTGAGGACAGAAATGAGCTAGGATAGGTGTGGGGTGGAGCAAGCAGGGAGTAGAGAAACCGCAGAGATGTCCACACTAGAGATGATGGTGGCCCTGTAACTGTAAGGGACATGGTTCTGCTCCCCTCCTTGTAGCATATCACTTCTAATGAAGGCCCACTTCTATTTTTCCAGGAAGAGCAGAAGCTTTAATAGAAATGTTGTGAGTGGAAACACATGTTCTCACTCATATGAGAGAGCTGACTCAAAATTACAAGAAGGAAAAATCCTACTCAAAGGTCAGATCACATTAAAAGGGGGGGAGGGAAGATATGAATGAGGTCAATACAAATGGACTAAAAATCACATGTAATTGTTCTAACAAGATAGAAACAAAGACCACTACAGGAAAAGTTTCTATCTTAAACAGAAATGGAACCCAAGGACATATAGAAAAATACTATATAGTAAAAGATAGAGAAGAGATGGATGGGAAAC
>VMDO01029278.1:0-22819 GCA_007922755.1 Pedetes capensis | reverse complement strand
AAGAAAACTGTAGGAATAGACAGATTCACTACTGAATTCTACCAGGAATTTTAAAAAGAATAAACATCAATACTCCTCAAAGTTTGCCATAAAATAAAAGGAGAGGGAACACTAACAAAATCATTATATGAAGTCAATATTACTGTGATATAAAAGTGGATAAAGACATACAAGCAAAAAGTAAACTATGGACTAATTTCCTTGATAAATGTAGATGCAACAATTCTCTATAAAATATTTGAATATTGCTGGGTGTAGTGGCACATGCCTGTAATCCCAGTGACTCAGGAAGTAGAGGAAGGAGGATCATGAGTTTGAGGCCAGAGGTAGCCTGCATAACTCAGTGAGATCCTGTCTCAAAATAAAAAAAATCAAAAAGAGGCTAAGGGCACAGCTTAGTGGCAGAGCACTTGCAAAACATGTGAGAAGCCCTAGGTTCAACCTTCTAGCACCAAAAACAAAAATCTTCAAAAGCTTAAATGTTAAATTCAACAACCCATTAAAAGATCATAGATCATGATCAAGTTGGTTTTATTCCAAGAGTACAATCATTGTTGAAGATATGCAAATTGACAGATGTAATACACCAGAAAAATAGAATCAACTACAGAAGTCACATCATCTCTTCAACACTTAAAAAAAAAAGACTGACAAAATTCAACATCATAATAAAACCCCTGAAGAATACAGAAATAGAGGGATCATATCCCAATGTAATGATGACTATGTCTGATAAACCTACACTCAACTTTATACTGAATAGGGAAAAACTGAAACATTTTCTCTAAAATAAGGAATGAGATAAGGTTGACTACTTTCACCATTGTTAATGAATATAGTGCTTGAAACAGTAGCCTGACAAACAAGGCAAGAGAAGAAACTAAAAGGGTCACAAATGTGAAAGTAAGAAAACAAATTATTGCTATTGGAATATGATGTGATACTAAAGAGACACTAAAGCCTCCACAAGAATTTTTTTTTAATCTGGTAAAACTAACTTACCAAAAGAGATGGATATAATTATCAGCATACAAAATTTGGTAGCTTTTCTACATACCAATAATAAAATTGTTGAAAAATAAGTTTAAAAAGTCCATTCATGATAGCCTCAAAAATATCTAGGAATAAGCCTACACAGGGTAGTTAAAAATCAATCCAGATTCAGAAGAAGGCATGGAACCAGGGGCATCAGAGATGATGTCAGATGGATGTTAGCTGAAACCACAGAATACCAAAAATATGTCTATCTATGTTTTACTGACTATGCAAACGGTTTTGACTGTGTGGATCTCAACAAATTATGGATGAAATTGCAAAGAATGGGAACACCAGAATACTTAATTGTACTCATGAGGAATCTGTACATGGACCAAGAAGCAGTCATTCAAACAAAACAGACACTGGTTGAAAGACAGGAAAGGTGGGTGTCAGGGCTGTATAGTTTCATCGTACCTTTTCAAACTCTGTACTGAGCAAATAATCCAAGTCAGGCTTTATGAAGAAGAACGTGGCATCATGACTGGAGGAAGACTCATTAACAACCTGCGTTATGCAGATGCCACAACTCTGCTTGCTGAAAGTGGAGAGGATTTGAAACATTTACTGATGAAGATCAAAGACCACAGCCTTCAGTATGGATTGTGCCTCCACATCAACAAAACATAAATCTTTACAACTGGGTCAGTAAGTAACTTCATGATAAATGGAGAAAAGATTGAGGTTGTCCAAGATTTTGCCTTACTTGTTTCTACAATCAATATCTATGGAAGCAGCAGTCAAGAAATCAAAAGTTGCATTACACTGGAGAAGCTGTTGCAAAAGACCTATTTAAGGTACTGAAGAGTAAAGATATCGCTTTGAAGAAGAAGGTGTTCCTGACTCATGTCATGATATTTTCAGTTGTATGATATGCTTGTGAAAGCTGGACATTGAATAAGGAATCCTGGAGAATAATTGTTGCTTTTAAATTATGGTTTTGGAGGTGAATATTGAATATACCATGGATTGCCAACCAACCAACAGACCCCTCTTATAAGAACTACAGCCAGAGGGCTGCTTGGAAATGTGGATGACTTTTGTTGTTTGTTAGGTGCCGTCAAGTCGGTATCCGACTCATAGCAACCCTCAGAGGGTTTTCGATGGCTGATTGTTTTGGGATTGCCTTGGGAGTGGATTGCCAGGTCCTTCTCCCATTTTTGTGGTGCTGGGAATTGAACTCGGGACCTCAGGCACTGCAGTGCAGTGCTCTACCAACTGAGCCAAATCCCAGCCCATGGATGACTAGAGTATCTTATATACTTTGGACATGTCATCAGGAGGGACCAGTCCCTGCAGAATGTCATCATGTTTTGGAGAGAGGTGAGTCAAAGAAAAAGAAAACCCTCAACTAAATGGATTGACACAGTGATGGTAACAAAGGCTTAAACCTAAAAAACATTGTGTGCCTTGCACAGAGCCAGGAAGTATTTCATTCTGTTGTACATAGGGTCACTAGTAGTTCAACCACACTCGATGGTACCTAAGCACAACAAATAGCACAATGAAAATTATAAAGCACTGAAAAATATTAAAAATTATACTTCAAGATTGAAAGGCCATCCATGTTCATGGATCAACAAAAATAATATTGTTAAAATGACCATATTACCAAAAGGAATATACAGATTCACCACAATCCTCAACAAAATTCCAATGACAGTCTTCATAGAAATAGAAAAAAATTGAAAATTCATACAGAGACATGAAATACTCTAAGTAGCTAAAGCACTCCTGAGCAAGAACAAATGTGATGTTATAACAATACTCAACTTCATAGTATACTAGAATTATTAAAACAAAAGCAGTATTATACTGTTACATAAAAAAAGATGTGTAGACCAATGGAAAAGAATACAGGACTCAAGCTTGATGTGGTGGTACATGCCAGTAATCTCATTGACTTGGGAGGCTGAGGTATAAGGATTGTGAGTTTGAGGCTAGAGGCAGCCTGCCTAATTTAGTGAGAACCTGGCTCATAATAGAAAATAAAAATGGATTAGGAATGCAGCCCAGTGGTAGAGTACTCCCAAAGTGTGTTTAGTGCCTTGAGTATAACCTACAAGTGCCACAAAAATGAATGAATAAATGAATGAATGAGTGAATAAATAAATAAAGGGATATTTTTGCAGTCACTGGTAGAGAACTTGCAAAAGTATGTGTGAGGCCCTGGGTTCAACCCCTGAGGGCCAGAAAAATTAATTAATTAATATTTTTCAAAGAAAAGAACTAGAGGACCCAGAAATAAGCCCATATAACTATGTTCATCTGATTCTCCACTAAGGTGACATACAAAAAAAAATTCAACATCGTTAGCTATGAAGAAAATGCAAATCAAAACTAAGTTCCAATTCTATTTCATCCCAGTCAAAATGACTATAACCAAGAAATCAAATAATTATAAATTCTGGGGAAGACATGAGGAAAAGACACCTTATACATTGTTGAGGGAATATAAATTAGTAAGGCCATTGTGGAAGTCAGTTTGGAGGTTCCTCAAATATTAAAATTATAACTGCTATATGATCTGGCTATACCATCCGTGGTACAAACCTGAAGGAATCAAAGCCAGTATACAACAGAGATACCTGTATAGCCAGGTTTACTGCATTATTATTGAAAATAGCTAAGATATTTAATCAGCCTAGGTGCTCATTTCCCACTTGTCTGTCAGATTGTCATGCTATGGGAGTTTACATATTGCTGTGATGCTGAAAGCTGTGTCACTGATGTTTAGATACTAACAGGGCCACCCACAGTGGATAGGTTTCAGCTGAAATTCCAGACTATGCTAGATTAGGGGGAAGGAACTTGGCAGCCCACTCCTGAAACAATTAACCATTGAAAACCCTATGAATAGCAAAGAAGCACTATCAAATATCGTGCCAGAAAATGATAACCTCAGGCTAGAAGGCATTCAAGAGATGACTGAGGAAGAGTTGCCTCCACAAAGTAGAGTAGACTTTATGACAGGAATGGAGTAAAACCACTTAGACCTCCATTTGCTAATATGCCAGGACTCAAAATGAGAAGAAATATAGTAGCCACAACAATGGGCTTAAACATAAAAAGATTATGTGCATGGCACAGTGTTGAGTAGTGTTTTATTCTGCTCTACCTAGGGTCAGTATGAGTCTGATCTGACTGGAGGGCATCTAACAACAATAACAATGCGCTAATCAGTGGGTGGCAATTAATTAAAAAATTGTATTTACACAGAATAGACATATTATTCAGGCATAAAAATAACAAAGTTATGTTGTTTTCAGGAAAATGGATGGGCCTGGATAGCATCATGTTAAGAAAAATAAGCCAGTCTCAGAAAGGGAGGTATTGCATATTTTCCCTTATACATGGAATCTCCATTTTAAGAAAGATGAAATGAAAGTAGAGTGGAGACAATTAGGGAAGAGAAAGGGGATTAGGGAAAAAGAGAAATAAGAGAAGTTAATAGGGAATGTGATTATGACCAAAGAATGCCATATGCAAGTATGAAAATGTCAAATTGAGGGCTTGGGGATTTACCTCAGTTTGTAAACATAGCGTAGACTGAGGTTGTGGATTCAATCATCAGCACCACAAAGTAAAAAAAAAAAAAAAAAAGTTACAGTGAAACCCATCAATTTGTACAATTGCTTTACACTACCAAAGATAAATCCCTGCAGTCATATCCCCCTGGCATACAATCTTGTCACATCTCAGAAGCTAAGCAGAGTTGGGCCTGGTTAGTACTTAGATGGGAGACCACCCGGGAACACTGGCTGCTGTAGACTTGGGAGAAGGAACTAGCAGTCCACTTCCAAAAAAACTAATGACCACCGAAAAACTCTATGAATGGTAGAGAAGCATGACAATAGTGCTGGGAATGGTACAGTGTTGGGTAATGTTTCATCTGTTGAACATAGGGTCACTAACATTCTGACCAGACTTGATAGCACCTAACAACAAACAACAATAACACTAAAAATAATAAAGACAGCTGGGCGCAGTGGCACATGCCTATAATCCCAGGGACTTGGGAGGCAGAGTCAGGAGGATCATTCGAAGCCAGAGGCAATCTGCATAATTTAGTGAGACTCTTTCTTAAAAAGTAAAATAAATGGGCTGAGAGTGCAGCTCAGTAGTACAGCACTTGCAAAGCATGCAAGCGCAAGGCCCTGGGTTCAACGTCCAGTACCTCGAAAATAAAATAAAATAAAATAAAATAAAATTTTAAAAAATAATAAAGAAGAAATTTCTGCTATTAATCTTGCATCTTAAGGAACTAGAGAATAAAGAAGGAACATATCCCAAACCTGTTAGGAAAAAAGAGAGTAATGAAGATTGGAGTAAAGAAGGTAGAACAGGCTGGGCGCAGTGGCGCACACCTGTAATCCCAGAGGCTCTGGAGGCAGACGCAGGCAGATTGCAAGTTCAAGACAAGGGGCAGTCTGCGTAATTTAGCAAGACCCTGTCTTAAAAAGTAAAAAACAAATGGACTGATGATGCGGCTCAGTGGTCCAGCACTTGCAAAGCATGCAAGCGCAAGGCCCTGGGTTCAAATCCCAGTACCACACACACAAAAAAAGGTAAAACAGAGACTCGAAAAACAATATTGAACAATCAGTGAACACAAATATTTCCTCAAAAAAAATGAACGAAATTGCCCAGCATTTAACTAGATTAATTAATAAAAAAGATACTGGCATATCTCAATTTACTGAAATTAGAAGTGAAACTGAGTGCATTAATCCTAAATTCATAAAATAAAAATAAATATAATGAGTAATTATTTCACAAATAAAATGTATTGTGAAATGTTCTATAAATTTTGCTATCAAATTGGATAGCCTAAGTGAAAGGAACAGATCTCTAAAATATGCAAGTTACAGCAAATGAATCATGAAAAATGCAATGATGAATATAAATTTTGAATATACTTATAACTAGTAATAAAAATGTCAGTAAGGAAAAGTTCTGCTTAAAATGGTTTCATTGCTTAATTCTGTCAAACAATTAAACAGAAATTAACATGAGTTCTTCTCAAACTATTCCAAGAACTTGAGGAACATGGCATAAGTCTGAAACCACTCTATGAGGATAGCATTATTCTGAGCCCCAAATCAAAGACTTCACACACGCTTGTGTGAGAGTACACACACACACAAATAATATAAACTAATATCACTTTTCAATATTAAAGCAAAAATCCTCCAAAAATCATCGTAAACCAATATCAGAAGTAAATTAAAATCTTTATAACCCATAACTGAATGAGATTTGTCCATGTAATGCAAGATGTTAGGACACCCCAAAACTAAATTAATGTAATGTAACATAACTGAGTGAAGAAAAAACCCACCATCGTTTCAATTGACACTGTAAAAGTATTTGAAGAACAATTCAATATTCCTCCATGATAAACCAATCAATAAATTAGCAATAGAATGGCATGACCTTAGCATAATAAAGGTCATATATAAAATCTCTGAGTCAATATCATATTCAATGAAGAATAAAAGGTTTTCCTCTAAAATTAGTAACTTGAATGCCCATTTTCGTCAAATTCTATACAACATAGTACTAGAAGTCCTCATCAGAGCAATTAAGAAATAGAGATAAAATTATCTCTATTCAAACAGAATATGATTTTATATGTAAAATATCTTAAGAATTCTGCCAAACAAATTGCTCAAAATGAAATTCAGCCAAGTTATAGGACAAAAAAGTATCTACCTACATAAATATATGTGTACGTTTATGTGTATATATATAAATATATATTAATTATATGCATTAACCATGAACAATTTGAGAAAGAGCCAGGCTTGATGGTACACACCTATAATCCCTGAGACACAGGAGATGGAGGCAGGAGGATGGCAAGTTCCAAGCAAGAGGCAGCCAGCATAATTTAGAGGGATTTTGCCTCAAAATAAAAAGAAATGGACTTGGGATGCATCTCTTTGGTAGAGTGCTTGCAAAGTACGCATGACATCCTGGGTTCAACCCCCCAGTACCACAATAAAGAGAAATTTATACAATTTAACTTATAATACTATAAAATCTTAAGAATTAACCAAAGATGTAAAAGGTTTGTTCACTGAAAAGTACAAAATATTACCAAAAGAAAATAAAGTCTTTGATAAATGGAAAGATTATATTCAAACGTTGTTAGGTGCCATCAAGTTGGGTCCAACTCATAGCGACCCTAAGTACAACAGTCAAAACACTACCCTACGCTGTGGCATGCACAAGATCGTTTTATGTTTGAGCCCATTGTTGCAGCCAATGTGTTTCCTTTCATTTTGAATCTTGCCATATTAGCTACTGGAGGCTTTAATCCATTCCTATCATGAAGGTCAGTTCTACTTTGAGGAGGCAACTCTTCCCCAGCAGTCTTTTGAATGCTTTCCAGCCAGGGGAGCTTATTTTCTGGCACTACGTTTGACAGTGCTACTCTGCTATTCATAGAACTTTCAATGGCAAATTGTTTGAGAAATAGGCTGCAGGGTGCTTGTCAGGAGTCTGTCTTCCTCTGGAAGCTCAGGTAAAACCTGTTCAGCCTGGGTGGCCTTGCCAGTGTTTGAGATACAAGGGGTGGAGCTTTCAACATCACAGTAAAGTGTAAGCCCCTACAGCTCAATAAACTGACAGGTGAGAGATGCAATGATTAGATGACTCAATGGGCTACAGAAGGGACTCAATAAACACAAAGCAATCCTTATCAAAATCCCAGTAATATTTTTTTATTCAACAATTAAAAAAATCGATTCTACAAATAATATGGCATGTCATAGAGCCTCGAATTAACAATCTTGAAAAAAAGAAAATGTTGGAAGTGTCATACATTTTCCTATCAAAACTTACTATGAAACTATGCTAAACAAAATCATAGTAGTCTCATACAAACGTAAATAAATGGATTAGAACAGAAAAGTCAAAAAATTCTCGCTTAAATGGTCAAATGATTTTCAACAAGTGTTCAAAGACCTTTCAACGGAGAAAGGATAGTATTTGCAACAAATAATTCTGAGAAGACTAGATATTCACATGCTTAAAATGAAATTTAACACCTTACACCTTACAAAAAATCAACTCAGATGTATCAGAGGCATAAATATAAACATTAAGACTACAAAACTCTTAGAAGAAAACACAGAAAATCTTCAAGTCTTTGGATTTGGCAAAGATTTCCTGGATATGACAAGTTACCAATAATCATGCCTTGGATAAGTGTCATTGCCTCTAATACTGCCAATGTACAAAGCTTGGATATGACATGAAAAGCCAGCAAAAAACATAAACTATATAACTTCTACTGTATGAAAATTAAAAATTTTGTGCAAGACGACACTCTGATGAGACAGAAAAGTCACCCTGTATGTTGAAAGAACATATTTTCAAATTATATGGTGAAAAAAGTTCAACCACCATCACCACCACCACAACAACAAATACAATTTAAAATGGACAAAGTGGGCAAAGGATTTGAATAGACATTTCTGCAAAAAAGACATACAAATGATCAACAGGTATATAAGAAGATGGTTGTTGTTGTTAGGTGCCGTCGAGTCGGTATCCAACTCATAGCGACCCTCATAGGGTTTTCAATGGCTGAGTGCTTCGGGATTGCCTTGGGAGTGGATTGCCAGGTCCTTCTCCCATTTTTGCGGTGCTGGGAATTGAACTGGGGACCTCAGAGACTGCAGCGCAGCGCTCTACCCACTGAGCCAAATCCCAGCCCAAGAAGATGGTTAGCATGAGTAATTATTTGGGAATGCAGATAAAAATCACAATGAAATACCACTTCTTACTCATTAGAATGGTTCCTGTCCCCCCAAAATGTGAAAATAACAATTGTTGAAAAGGATGTGGTGCAGTCGATAACCTTGTACACTTCTGGGAAGAATCTAAAATGGTTGAGCCATTATTAAAAAGTATGATAGTTTTTCCAAAAATTAAAAATAGAATTACCATTCCATATTCCTAGTAATTCTTCTTCTCGATATGTATCACCCCTAAAAATAGAAGATAAATTTGACCAGTTATTTGTTCACCCAAGTTCCTATCAGCATTACTTAAAATACACAAAAGGTGAAAACAATCTAAATTTGCACTGACAGTTGTATAACTAAACAATATTATTCAGGTTTAAAAATGAATAAAATATGTTTCATACTACAACATGGATGGACCAGGAAGACATTATCCTGAATGAGAGAGTCCAGAAAATAAAGGATAAATAACTTCACTTATATGAGGTACCTAAAGTAGTAAAGTAATAGAGACAGAAAATGGAACTATAATTACCAGGGATGGGTGTGAGGGTAGGATCAAGAGGATAGGGAATTATTATATAATGGATACAGGTTCAGCTTGACATATTATAAATTTCTGGATATGCATACTGGAAATGAAGTAGGAGATAAAAGTTGCATTTCTCCTAGTTTTTCTGGGTATACATTTCTGCTTCTTCTGAATTAGTTTTGAGATCATTTTGTCATCTAAGGTATGTAAGTTATAATTTTATGCAATTTTACTTAGATTTTGTACTCTCTAACAATATGCATTTACATTATAACATTGAACACAACTCCAAATTTAATATGGGCAGAATTTTTTTCTTATAAATACTCAGGTTTATCACCACTAGAATTGCTCATTTATCACTTTCTCAAGAACCTGCTATTTGGCATATAGTTAGCCCCTCAACCTGTCTTCTCTGACCATCTTCCCCCTTTTCTCGTTCTCATCCTACCACCAAATTCCTGTAATATTCTAATTAAAATCATTTGGCTACTTCTTCTGGACATTTTGCTAAACAAATAGTTCTGTGTCTATGAGTATCGAAATCAAAATCTATATCTCCTCAAATTCAACACATTTAAATTTATCTTCATAATATTTGTTTCATTTTCTAGATAGCAATGACATAAAATCAATTTAATATTCAGCATATATTTGTATACATACGTATCTTCCAGAACATGCTCTAGTTCTCTAGCTGTACTTTCATATATATGTATGATATAAGACATATGATACAAATATATATGTACAGATATGTAAAGATAATTCCAGGATTTTATGTCAAATAGAAAATGTCATTTTTAAAAAGATTCTTTTTTAAGCCTGAATAAGCATATTCTTAATTTCTAGAAGACGCTTTTAATCTCAGAAAACACCATTCACATGTACATCTTGAAGGAGATGTCATGGGTGATATTTGTGAAGTTCAGCTGATTATCTCTTCCTGACAGAATGGCAAATAGGAAAATTTGAAAAACATTACAACTGTGTTTGCTATAAGTTTCCCTGTGGAGGAATGATTTAAAACTGCCAATCTGCCAGTGCTAACTTTGAAAGCACTCACATATTTAAGTCAGGCAGAAGTTGTACTTTTTTTATTTAGCAAGTAAGGAAAGGCAAATTGCTGCCAGCTTAAGTCCTGAATGTTGACATCCATGTACTATTTAAGAACTTATGTTTTGCTATTCCTCTCTCCTATTTTGCGATTTAACACATGAAACTAACAAAAGAGAATGGGGTTCAGAAAGATTCTAATTGATGATGATTCTTGCATATTGAATTTGACTTATTTACTCAGGAAAAAGCTAAAACACACATGGGTTTACTTCTTTGGAATAAGCAATAAAACAGACATATTTTAATTTTATGTTATTGCCTTTTTTATGTGTCACTTAAACTCTTTGTGTGCATAACAACACGCTTGCAAACACATACAAAACCATATACACATATGCGCTACCCTGGAATGAATGATTTTTACCCAAAAAATTTCTACATCAAAATCCTAATTTCCAATGTTATGATATTTGAAGATTTTTGTCCATAAATATTTCTTAATATGTAAGTGATGACTTAATGTGAAAGTCTAGCAGAATAAATCATGAAAGGCAAAGGCTTCTGGCTTACATTTATGCAAAATATTGTTTATTTGACTTAAATATTTTTCTGATGATCACAAATAAGTTTTATTTGTAGCAAGTTAACATGGAAAAATTGGATATCATGTATTTTCATTCTATTTTCACCACTGCTTTCCATTTAGATATGACTTTTATTTAAAATAAGGAAAATAGGATAAGAAGAATTACCATGACAAAAATTATTTCTTAATATTGTTGTTAGGTGCTGTTGAGTCGGGTTCAACTTATAATGACTCCCATGGGGTACTGGGTTCAGTTTTAGGTTTGGGTTCAGAAAAATTTGAAAGAAAATGTTTGAACCAGAACAGGTTCAGGTGTCAGTTGAGGTTCAGCTTGAGTTCCTGCTATCTACATGTAGGATTTAAACCTGAACCTGAACTTGAACTGAACCTAAACATTTTCAATTTAAACCTGCATTCCAAACTGAACACAGTTTTTCGTAGGTTGGAAGACCTGACTTCATATATTCATCCTTTTCTCTCCTATAAACCTGACAACCATTGACATTTTTACCTCATCTGTATTTTTCCCTTTTTGAAAATGACATATAATTGGAATCATACAATGTACAGCTTTTTGCAGAGTAGCTTTCACTAAGTAATATGGACTTAAGGTTGCTCAATGTCTTTCCATGATTTCACAACTGATTACTTTTAGTACTAGATAACATTCTATCATTTGGATGTACCAAAGTTTATTTAGCCACTCATCTACTGAATGACATTATTGGTCCCAGTTTTTAGCAATTGTAAATAAAGCTTCTATAAAGATTTAAAGGCACATATGCAAGATATTTTATATATTTTAACTCACTTGAGTAGATACCAAATTCTGTGACTACTGGATCGCTAGGTAACACTGTTTCTAATTTCATAAGAAATTAAAAAAAAGGGTTCCAAAATGGCTTTATAATTTTCCATTCATTTTAGCAGAGGATGAGAATGTTTTATTGCTTCACATCCTTACCAACATTTGGTTTTGTCACCATACTGGATTTTCACCATCCTAATAGGTATAGAGTAGTATCTAATTACTGTTTTAATTTGCATTTTTCTAATGAAATATAATATGCAGCATCTTTTCCCATTCTTATTTGCCGTTTGTATATCTTCATTGGTTTAATGTTTTCATATCGTTTTCTCATTTTCAATTGAGTCGTTACTTTGTTTTTGAATTTTAATAATTCTTATGTGTATTTTGGATAATAGTCTTTGCAAATGTTTACTTATAATTTCTGGTGCATTTTCTCATTTTATTGACAGCATCATGAAAGAGAAGTATTTTTCAATTATATTAAAGTCCACTTCACCGATGATTTTTTTTTCATGTATTGTGTCTTTGATGCTTTGTCTATAAAGTCATCACCACACCCAAGGTCACACAGATATTTTACTATGTAAACTTTTAAAAGTTACATGGTTTTCCACTGTAAATTTAGATGATGATCCATTTTCAATTATAATTTTATGAAAGGCGTAAGGTCTGCATCAACATTCATTTTTGAATGTGAGCATCCATTTGTTCCATCACTGTTTGTTAAAGAGTATCTTTAGTTGATTGTATTACCTTGACTTCTTCAGCAAAGGTCAGTTGACTCTTTTTCTCAGTCTGTTTTTGGTTCTTTGTTCTGTGATTGGTTTGCCTGTTCTTTCAGGAATACCACAATGTCTCAATTACTGTAAATTTATACTAAGTTTTGAAGACTGATAGTGTTAGTCCTCCAACTTGATTTTCCACCTTTAATATTGTGTTGGTTATTTTGAATCTTTTGCCTTTCATAAACGTTAGAAGTAGTATGTTAATATCAACCAAATAACTTGCTGGTTATTTGGTTAGGATATATAGGACTATTTAGATCAATTTGGAACGAATAAAAACCTTGAGTTTTCTATCTACAAATAGGATAATTATCCACATTTGTCCAATTCCTCTTTGATGTCTTTTATCAGAATTGTATAATATTACTCATAGAGGTCCTGTGCATATTTTGTTAAATATTGTTACATGACTTTACCTAGGGAAACATACAGGGAATGTTTCTTCACCTCAGATAGAGAGGACCCAGACAAAGGATTCTGTCAAGTCTAATTTGGTAAGCCAATGAGGTTATTGGAGTTCCACAGAGAAGCATTCTGGAGGTGAAATATTGGAGCATGAACAATTTCCAAGCAGCCTCACAGGCAGCTGCGTCTCTGGTAAGAATCCCTCCAAAGATTCCCAACCCCACTTAATTATTTATTGCTTATATAACAGTATTACATGCAGTTAGGGCAGCAGGGAGTGGTGACTGGCACCACAAAAGAGGGTCTCATGATGGTCTTGTGATCCCCTAAACCAAGAGAAAATTTTAACCACCCTGATATCATTACCATAGGCCTAGTCGTTTATATAGTTGTGCTTATTTCATTGCTTTGTCTCTGGGCCATGTTCTCCTGTAGGTCCTCATAACTGCTGTGCTACATGACGGAGATGATTATGTCAGGGCAAGAGGAAATGGCTACCCTTCATGTCATCTCTTTTTTGAGCTGTTAGATTCTTTCTGCCCCTTCTTCCATGATTTTCTTTGAGTCTTGGAGAGCATGTCATATATATGATTATTTTCTACCACTATGGCTAAGCATTGGGCCACCACACTACAGCAACAGCACAGATCATGACAATAGTCACTGATATTTAGAAAGACACAAATTTCAGGTTTGTTTCAGGAGTGGACTGCCACAGGCTTCTCCAATTTTTGTGGTGCTAGGGTTCAAACTCTGGTCCTCAGAAAGTGTTGTGGGTTCTCAGGGAGATAGAAGGTACCACAACATGGCAGACCCCCCTGGGGCCCCTCTGGCCCTCCTGGAGGACCCAACTCTATCCTCCAGGATAGTTGGCCTTTGCCTCACGTCCAGGTGCCTCACTCCTCCCCCCTCTCATTGAGTTAACCATGATGGAGCTAGCCAGCTCAGGTTTCCTTGAGACCTGATTGGCTGAGCCCCATATGCCTGTTTGATTGGTCAAACCCTTGCTCCTGCTCCACCCATGAGCCCTTCCCCGACTGGCCAGCTGTCATTCTTTGACAGTTGGATGACAGTTGGCCTAAGGAAATCAAAGTCCCAGACCCCTGAGCCTAGCAGCTCATTCAACCTACACCTAGAATCTGCCCGTTTATCCTCTGGCCACATATGGACCAGAGGCCTGCATCTGCCTGATCCACCTAGCTTTTAACCTACCCACTGCCTACCTTCATCTTTCTTTCAACCTGTTTCCATCCTTGCCATTACCTGCCTGCCTGCGCCTACCGGATCTCCTTCTCCTCCTTTTCTTCACCATTTCTACACCAAGGGATCGAGTGCTTTGAGAGGCAAGTCTTAGAGAGTCAAGCTCAGGGCTTCCAAAGTGGCAAAAACTCCAGGACCGGACAAGCAACAACACCCAGGAGTCCCTGCCCCAGTGGCAGGGAAAACAGCTAAGTGCCTTCCTTCCCTGTCTCCCTTCTCCATCCCAACCACCCATCCTTTCCCTTGTAAATAAGCCTGCCTTGTTTTTACCACTCTTGAGCTTGATGCTCTGTTCCCAAGCCTCAGTTCTTTGCAGAGTGCAAGTTTTGGGGCATCTTGCTGCACAAACACAACATGGAGGATCATGTGCTCGAGTCCCCAACAAGGAAGTATAGAGCAGTGCTGTACCAACTGAACTAAACCCTAACCTAGAAAACTCTTAGAGCTAATTATTTCCTTCAGCAAAGTAGCAGGATACAACATTAGCACTCAAAAATCAGGAGTCTTTCTTTACACTAATAGTGAACAGGAAGAGAAGGAAATTAAGGCAATAATCCCTTTCATAATAGTCCACTAAAAATTAAATATGTAGGTATCAATCTATCCAAACTCCCTCAAGATCTCTACAAGGAAAACTTCAAAAGATTAAAGAAAAAAATTCTGAGGATACTAGAAGATAGAAGGACTTCTCTGATCATGGACTGGGATAATCAATATTATAAAAATGGCTATATTACCAAAAGCAATTTAAAACAAATGATGTTGGGTAAATTGGATATCTATCTGCAGAAAAATGAAAATAGACCCATATCTCTCAACTTTTTTCATGAGAGTCAACTCAAAATGGATAACAAACCTCAACATAAAACCAGAAAACTTAAAACTACTAGAAGAAAAGATAAGAAGCACGCTCCAGGACATAGGCATAGGAAATCAATATGGAGATAACTTAGAAAACTAAGAATAGAACTGTCATATGACCCACTGTACCTCTCCTGTGAATATACTCAAATGGAGATGATTCTTCATACCACAGAGACACCTGCATTTCCATATTTAATGCAGCAGTCTTCACGACTGCAAGGATTTAGAGCCAACCAACATGTCTATTAACAGTTGTTGTTGTTGTTGGATGCCATCGAGTCACTATCTGACTCACAGCAACCCTCATAGGGTTTTCAATGGCTGACTGTTTTGGGATTGCCTTGGGAGTGGATTGCCAGGCCCTTCTCCCATTTTTGCGGTGCTGGGAATTGAACTTGGGACCTCAGAGACTATAGCACAGTGCTCTACCAACTGAGCTAAATCCCAGCCCCATCTATCAACAGAGCAATACATAAAATACCATGGTACATATGCACAATGAAATATTACTCAGCAATAAAAAAGAATGAAATAATGTCATTTGTAGTAAAATGGATGGAACTGGAGAATATCATCTTAAGTGAATGAACCCAGACCCAAAAAGAAAAACACTATATGTTCTCTGTTATATGTAGGAGCTACATCTAACTTAAAGAAAGAACAAAATGTAAAAATGAACAATCAGGCTCATCTAAGAAGGGAAAATGAAATCAGAGTAAAACATGGGGAAGTGGAGGCTGAAGAAGGTGATAATTGAGTGGGAACCAATGTGGAGAGATAAAGAGGGAGAGGGTACTCTCAAAATAGATGATGCAATAATACAAATATATGGAGAAAAGAGGGAATATGACCCATAATTGAATACAATTTTCTGCTATATATTAATCAAAAGCTTCTGTAAAGAGTGTAAGTTGATGAAAGTATAACCAAAAGCAACATCATAGTTGCATAATGGAAAAAGTAAGAGTCTTATTATTCTGTACTCTGCCAACATTTATAAATTAATGGGAATAAAAAAATAAAGTGTTGAAAAGTAAAAAGAAAAATTAGCCCAGCCCCATGAACATATGAAACTATTATGTTTACAGTCACAGGGTGTTGTAGAATTTTACAGCTGTACCTGACTCTTGCATCTTATATGGATTGATGTCCCATACTCTTTCTTCCAGGTGCACCTGCACATACTCCATATAAATGCAAACTGGTCTTTAGGTTTGTCAGCTAAGAGGATACTGCAAAAAGTGCTAGGAAGGGCCAAAATGAAAATATCCCATTATTTGCATCATTTGTTCTGTCAGAAGAGCAATGTTAGGAACACCGGTGTGGATGAAGACACTACCTTACATACCTATCTATAATCCACAGTCATTTGCCATGAACCATTACCTTTTTTACCAGTCATGCCAGGCTGCTGAAAAGGCTTTGGGCTGAGTGAATAGCCCCTACCTTAGAAGTCTCTAATCTCTTGATGGCTTATGCAATTTCCTCATATGTCTCAGGCAACCTATACTGTTTAGCATTTACTAGCTCTTTAGATGTGGACAGGTTCACCGGCTCCCATTGGGCCCTCCCATGCATGAATGCCTTTACAGTTTGTACTCTCAGGCAAAACTCCACAGGATGGCATGATATGTCCCAGTAGTACATCCATTACTGATATTTCTTGCCTGGGAGAAATGTAAACAGTATACTCTTGGGGACAGATGATTGCCATCCTCTAGGATGAATTAAGGTACACTCATTTCCAGTATCCACTGAAGCATTAGTAGGGGCCCAAAAAGGTTAAAATTCAAAGTGAGGTCTCTGGTCACATTGTATAGCTCTCACTTGGAGGCAAGTTTGGCCATCCTGTCAGAGAGAAGTTAGGGTGACTGCCACCCATGACATCCCCCCTCCCTCAGCAAGGGGAAGAGTGAGAATCATCTGCATTTCCTGGCTTCCTCTTGAAACCCTGGTACAAGCCTTGATGATCTCATAACTCCTATACTCTGCCTACCTACAAAACCAGCATTATATGGACAATGCCAAGTCCTTTTGCCAGCCTGAGAAGCAGCAAGGCTTACGTAGATCATAGTTGCAGTGTCCTCCAAGTACGTAGGTGGCTGAGCCTTAGAAAACACATCCCTGGGTGCCCCCCATGAGCAGAATTTCCTGCAGGTGCTGTATCTTCAAAGGGAAAGACCTCAAATGAGCCTATGACTGCACATCCCAGATCCCACAAAGGGTGAGTTTCTTCTATTTCCCAATCTGCCCCATAGGTATTCCTATTGCTCTAATTACAAGTGCATGGCTTTTCCTTAATGCCACTAATCGCTTTAATCATCACAGCTGTTTTGTCCACAACTTTAAACAAGCTGCTTTTCTGGCCAGAATGCATGTTTTCCAAATATTTCTGGTGGATTAATCAGCTGACACATCATGCTGACAGAACAACTGACCAAAACAAACTTATGAAGAGATTTATTGGAAACTCACAATTTGAAGGTTTCTGCCCATAGAGGCAGGGCAGGCATATGGCATTGTGGTAGCTTGTGGAAGTCCCCATGATAGATGATCTCACAGCATGCTGGATCAGGAGGAAGGAGTGACTGAAACCAAGGCCTTCCCCCAGAGGGCTGCTTTGACAAAGCTAGAACCCCATTTCCCAAATTCCTGTAGCCTTCAAAAACAACACAACCAACTGGAGGCCCAATGCTCAAAAACAGGACTTTTGGGTGGCATTTAGATTCAAAGCATAACTTTGCCCCTGGTTCCCCAAGGTCAGGGCCATACTATAAAGCAAAATGCATTCAGCACACTTTTGTTGTTGTTGTTGTTGTTAGGTACTGTCGAGTCGGTATCCGACTCATAGCGACCCTGTATACAACAGGTGAAACACTATTGTCAGTGCTTCTTTGCTGTTCATAGGGTTTTCAATGGCAGATTGATTTTTGGGAGGGGGTTGCCAGGTCCTTCTCCCAAGCCTACAGTATCTGGTGTTCCCATCCAAGTACTAACCAAGCCCGACCCTGCTTCGTTTCCGAGATCTAAGAGTCCCTAAAGTTTTTTTCAAAAATTCAAACATACTCTTGGGGACAGATGATTGCCATCCTCTAGGACAAGCTTAGTCCTTTTCATCTGTACTGTTCTATCTCCATGTCCAACCACTGTACCTCTTGTCCATGGTGCTTTGGGTATAATCATGAATTAAGGTACACTCATTTCCAGTATCCACTGAAGCATTAGTAGAGGCCCAAAAAGGTTAAAATTCAAAGTGAGGTCTCTGGTCACATTGTATAGCTCTCACTTGGAGGCAAGTTTGGCCATCCTGTCAGAGAGAAGAAATTTCAAACAAGTCCAATTCAGAAAATTCAGAAAATTCAGAAAATTCAAACAAGTCCAAAGTTTCCACAGAGACTTAAAAGTAAATTTAGCTGTGGGCTTCTGAAAAAAAAAAAAAAACCAGGCTACATACTGCCAACACACAAAGGCATAGAGTAAGCATCCTCATTCCAAAGTAGAAGAATGAGGGCATAGAAAGGAATGATCAGTAAATACCAAAACTAATATCCCCCCCCACAAATAAATAAATAAATTCTGTTTTTATAAGTCTGGCCTCTGGCACATGTGATATCACTGGGCATCTGACATCTGGCATCTGGTACCACTTGGATTTAGACATGCTGGGGCAGCTCTGCCTCCATGTCCCTTCCATTTGATCCACACATGCCCCTCTTGTGCTGGCTCTACCATTGCCAGTAGCTTCCCTTGGCAGATGTTTCATGGTGCTGGATCTCCAATATCCTGGGATCTTCATTGCTGCTTAGGGTCCAACCATGAACCTTTACTCATTATCCCTTTGGGGGCTTTCTGCCTGCCACCCAACCCTCATACACATGTTCTGGCTTCTCAGGCTATCTTCTGAACCTTGTTGACAGCCTGTATAACCCCTTAACTCTTGTATTTTTCATGCCTGTAAAACCAACACCACACAGACAATGCCAAGATTTGTTATCACCTTGAGAGGTAGCTTTGCCCTTTTGAACCAAGTTGTAGTATTGTCCTCTGTATGTCCTCTGCATGTGACCATTTCCCTGGGTGGCCCACTTGCGTCAGGGTATCCCAGAGGCATTTGCTTTTCAGACACTCTCTTTACAAATAGATTGTTAGTTTCACATCCTGGTGTCTTAGATGGCAGTGGTCTGGCCAACTCTTTCTGGGCTCCAAAAGGATTTCTATTGTCCAAGTGAAAAGATCAAGGCTTCCCTTTACTGCAGCTCATCTCTAGCAATTAAGCCCTTCTTGCTTGAATCATGCATGTCTGCAGTAACCTTAGACAAACTGAAGTTTCTTCCTACTTAAATAACACGTTTTTCAGATTTTCCTGCTTTGCATTTGGCTTCATTTTTCCTCATCTATCTTGTTAAAAGCAGCCAAGAATAACCATGCCATCGACCCTATATCTTACCATCCTCATAATATTTCCTCTGCCAAGTTAACTTGTCCATTACTCTTGAATTCAGCCTCACTTAAATCTTTACACATGGACAAATCACAGACAACCTCTTTGCTACAACATAACTCAGTGCTTTCTCATGTAATGTCCAACGGGGTCTTAATTTTTTCCCTGAAATCCTGTGAGCGCCATCTGCATTTCTGTCAGAGGTAGGGTTCTATTTTTTTGAATTTGCACCAGAACTACTACACCTTCAGCTATTCTCATAGAATTCAAGGGCTTCTCTTGCCTGCATCTCCAAACTCTTTCAAACAGCTCCCTCAAATAAGTTCCAATGGCATAGGAACCACATGGTCAGGTTTCAGCACAGTAACACCCCTACTATATGGTACCAATTTTCTGTATTAGTCAAGAGGTATGTCACTGTGACAGAGAAACTGACCAAGCCAAACTTACGGGAAGAGAGACTTATTGGAAGCTCATAGTTAGAATATTTCTGTCCATAGGGGCAGTATAGATATATGGCATAGCAGCAAGGTAGGTGTGATGGTGGCAAGCAGCAGAGCCAGTTACAGACTATCTCAAGGAATGGTGGATCGGGAGCAGGGAGTGACCAGAACCAGGGCTCCAGGTAAAAATCTCCAAAGGCCTGCCTCCAGAGAGCTACTTCTGGAAAGACAGAATCTCTTCTCCCAAAGTTCCCGTAGCTTTCACAGGGGCCCCAGTTGGGGACTCAGTGTTTAAACACAGGAACTTCTAGTATATTTAGATCCAAATAATAAAATCTGCTCCATTTTTTGCTCTGGATTCTCTCTGTACACCTGGCTAAAAGCAGCAAGCAATAGCATTACTACAGCTTGATTACTATGTTGTCCTGAAATTCCTTCTGCCAATCCAAGCAGTCCATTACATTTGTATTGACACAAATTCTTCAGGAAACAGGTAGAATGCAGGCAGATTCCTTCCCAAAATTCAACACAAATGGCCTGTATAGTCACTCTCAATAATGTCCTCCTTTCCCTTTTCACTGTCCAAATCTTCCCACAAATTCCAAGTCTTTGTATTACAGGAGTGCTCTGAGCACAGATCCAATTTATACTCTCTCTGCCTTATGAATCTGTAGCTATAGAAAAGTAAAGACAACATCATCTCATCCTCGCTTTTATCCACTTTTCCTGCCAAATCAGAGGCTAATGTGGAGGATGCCATCCACATGTTGCTTTCCAATTGTAATTTTCCCCTTACATGAATAAGTTATTTCTGGGAAGACAGATCAGCCTTAGTTGGATGTCTTAACACCCATAACAAAGGCCTCACAACTATAGCTACACGATGGAGGCATACTACCCCATACCACACATAGTTATATGTCCATTTTGGGATTCTTCCCATGGATGCTCTACCCTAACTCATCTTTGTTTTTTTCTGGTCCCTGTTCAAGCACTAATTCTTCCATGACATTCCCTGGAAAGACATAAAGGGAAGATGTAATCACCCCAGATAGAAAGTGTGGATACAGACCAAAGATTCCATCAAAAGCAACTTGCTGAACCAATGAGTTCATTGCAGTTACTGAAAAAAACATTACTGGAGCTACTTACAACAACATGGGTGACCTCTGGGCAGTTTAACAGGCAGCTACATCATCTGGTAGAAGCCATATAAGTCCTATCTTTAGTCAGTCAATTGTTTAATTTTTATAATAATTTACCACCATGTCCAGCTGGGGCAGGAGGGAATAGAGATTGGTATCTCAAGGGAGGGTCTCATGACCCTAGCAAAAAAAAAATTAACAGCCCCATTACCATTACAATAGGCCTAACTATCTATATGGGGCTGGGATTTGGCTCAGTGGGTAGAGCGCTGCGCTGCAGTCTCTGAGGTCCCGAGTTCAATTCCCAGCACCACAAAAAACGGGAGAAGGACCTGGCAATCCACTCCCAAGGCAATCCCAAAATAGTCATCCATTGAAAACCCTATGAGGGTCGCTATGAGTCGGATACCGACTTGACGGCACCTAACAACAACAACAACTATCTATATATTTGTGCTTATTTCATTGCCATTGCTACATATACAAAATCAGTTGAGTTTTTATATTAACCTAATATCTGGCAATATTATATAATTTCTTATTAATTCCAATGGTACGTTTGAAGATTCTTTTGCAATTTTTACATAGACAATCATGTCAAATGCCAACAAAGGCAAATTTACTTTTTCTTTCTCAATCTGTATATACTTCACTTCATGGTATTGCCTTGTTGCATTGGCTATGTCTTACAGAGCAATGTAGAAAACAAATGATCAGAAACAACATTCTTGCCTTGTTCCCAATCTTACAATAAGTATTGTATTGTTTTTGCTGTTAGGTGCCGTTGAGTCAGTCTCTGAGTCATAGCGACCCTCATAGGGTTTTCAATGGCTGACTGTTTCTCGCGATTGCCGTGGGAGTGGATTGCCAGGTCCTTCTCCCACTTTTGCGGTGCTGGGAATTGAACTTGGGACCTCAGAGACTGCAGAGCAGCGCTCTACCAACTGAGCTAAATCACAGCCCCAAGTACTGTATTAGCTGTACTTTTTTCTAGAACTTTATCCAATCAACAAAAGCCTTCCGTATTTGTAGTATCCTGAAAGTGGTTCTGTGAATCTGTGTAGGGTTTTGTCAAATGCATTTCTGCACCTATTGATATGATTATGTGTTTTCCGTTTTAGCCTTTTAATATGATAGATTACATTAATTCATTCTTGAATGTTGAACGAACCATTTATAATTGGTATATATGCCATGCTGCCATGTTGTATAATTCTTTGTGTATATGATTGTATTTGACCTGCTAATATTTTGGTGAAGGATTTTAAATCTATATTCATGAGAAGTGCTAATCTGTAGCTTTTTTTTCTTGTAATATTTTTGTTGAATTTTGATCCTGGCCTCAGATAATAAATACATATTCTCTCTACTTCTATTTTCCAAAAGATATTGTAGAGGACTGTTATCATTTCTTCCTCAAATCAGTAAATACATCAAAGTTCTGATTCTTTCTAGTTTTATAATTTAGTAATTATTAACAAAATTTCCTTATTAAGTATGGGTCTAGTCACATTATATATTTCTTCTTGTGTATATTTTGGTAGTTGTGTCTTTCTAGGAATCTATAAATTTTGTCTAGGCTGGAGGCATAGAGTTTTTCACAAGATTTCTTTATTTTCCTTCTAATGTCCATGAGATGTATTATCATGTCCTCACATTTCTGACATTGGCAATTTGTCTTTACTTATTTATTTTA
>VMDO01029277.1:0-22799 GCA_007922755.1 Pedetes capensis | reverse complement strand
TTGACTTCAGTCATATCCTGTATGATGTGCTGGTAGAACATCAACATGAAAAATCCCTAATGGCCTGTTAAATATCAGAAATTGGCAGGGCTGACAGAAGTTAGCAAATGATAGTTATTTGGGTTTCATCTCAATGAAGATAGCACAGTTAAATGTGAAATCTGGCCATTTCCTGGAGCAAGTTTAATATTCAAATAGCAACTTCAAATAAAGCAGTGATAAATGCTCAGCATATACTAAACATCATGCTTTGTGTTATTCATGCATTATTTCATTTAATAACTATGAGTAAAATGTGATTCCCATTTTTAGTTGTGATGACTAAGGTTTAATGAAATAAATTAATTTGCCAAAGCCCACAGAGCTAGTGAGAATAGGAGCTGGAATTCACACTTTGGCTTTTCTAATTTGAAAGCCAAAGCTTTTAATCACTATATTTGATTGCATAGTGTGTAATTTAGGAAATAAAAGTTCAATACATATTCTAAGAAAGAAGGCTTCATCTCTATAACATATCATGTAAGAAGCCCAGGAAGTCATTGAAATAGCTCATTTTTTAGTTACTCAGTTGTCTCAGAGTAGAGCTCAATACAAAACTCTGGGATTGCATATTTAGTAGAGCTCAATATGAAACCCTGGGATTGCATATTTTCATACATACATATATAGGATATTCATAACACATCTTCCAGGAAAGCACTACTCTTCTTTTTAAAGTGCCAGTGCAATTGCATGTGATACCAGCTTTTGTTAGTGTTCACTTTCATCTCTGAAAGTGTTAGAATATGTTATATGAGGTTTTGTACTGTTGAAATAAATATAATGTGCATATTATAACTAAACTGCAATAGTTTCTGGCATGAAAGTAAGGAATGAAAAATGAAACCTAGTGTGATTTCCCTATAATTGTGCTCCCCTGTGTCTGCCTTATGTCCTGTCCTTTATTTTATTCCAAATAGATCAAATAGCCATGCTAAATCGTACTAAATAATTCAGTACAGCACTTGGTAGATGTTTGCAAGATACGTATATTAAAAATGATGGTATTCTTAGTAAGGAGGAAGAAATCCAGAGAAACATTCAGGCAATGTGTTTAGGCATTATTTTATTTGCATTTTTTTTGACTTATTTTCTTTCAAGTTTTTGTGGGTGTATCACGGGAGAAGGGGTAGATGACCTTTTTTTTTCATTTTTTCTGTCAAATTCTTATGGGGATAGATATCACACCAATGAGTTTAGCAGAAGAGGAGTTAGTATGGATAGGCAGGGGTACTGGGGTTCAAAATACATGCACACAGACACACACACACCCACATGAGCACACATACACCACAGAATGTGGCTTAAGGACACGGAATTCAGAGTGGTGCTGGAAATCTAGACAGGACAGCAGCAACAGAAGAGCCATCAGCTAGCCACTAGCTGTCCTTACACTTGGCTACGATTTATGGTCAAGTCTCCAGTTCTTGGCAGCTGAGACTGGTCGAAATAAATCAGTTCTGAGTGAACAGGTAGGCTATTATTATGGCAATGGAGACACACAGAGAACCAAAAAGAACTGCAGCTTTTAGAAGCAGGGCAAAAGGGCAGAGGTAGGCCATGCAGGTGTTAAATTCCCAGAGTAACTGAAACATCTCCTGTTGTCTGCAGGACCTAGGACAAAGATTAAAAATGAGACCACTTTTGTACAAGGGGCAAATGGATCCAGGCACAAAGCACACACTTTACTGTGTGCTTTATATTTTGCTACACCTTTAGTAGCTACACCATACACAATGATGCTGAATTGGACTAGCAAAGCAGTTGATTAATAGGGCAATAAAGCAAGTCTGTGAGTGTTGCTAAACTCATAATTA
This sequence comes from Pedetes capensis, assembly GCA_007922755.1. Taxonomy (NCBI): domain Eukaryota; kingdom Metazoa; phylum Chordata; class Mammalia; order Rodentia; family Pedetidae; genus Pedetes; species Pedetes capensis. The sequence goes on along the minus strand of VMDO01029277.1, from coordinate 20,943 downwards.
CATACAAATGAACATATGTTTAACCTGTAGATATCTTTATCAGTTATGTTCCCAGTAAAAACCAGATGGCATATTCAAATAGAGTCATTGAAAATAGTTTAATGAAAATATTATCAACATGGATGTAGGCAGGATTAAGAAGCACCTTGGGGCTGCTGAAAACATAAACCATCTACACAATACAAACATGATGTTATTTCAAACAACTCTTGCCTGGGAAGATAAAGTTTCAAATAACTTTATTGATTGTCTCAAAACTTTTTTTTTTCAGTACTAGGCAGTTGAATCCAGTGTCTGGCACATGACAGGCAAGTGCTCTGCCACTGGGATGCACCTTCAGCCCCTTTTATTATTTATTTTAGAAATTTAGAGACAGGATCTTGCTAAGCTGTGCAGGCTTTCCCTGGCCTTAAACTCACTATCTTCCTGCTTCAGCCTCCCGAGTCGCAGGGATTACAGGTTTATGCCACAGCACTTGGCTTCAAAAACTTTCTAGAAGTACATTTATCTCAAAACCATGCTCCCTGCCTAACTGATTATCATTTCTGTGTATATCACCTTCTCAGGGCAACAGATAGCTCAGCCAAGCTTATCAAACAATTTTTTATTCTTTAACTTATATGAAACTCCCCCCCCATCTTGCTGTATTCACCCATCCTAAACTCTTTTATTAAGAGATTTTCCCAATTCTCAGCAGTCCCCCATATTGAAACATTCACCAGAAACCAGACCCCCAAACCTCCATGTACATTCTGTCTCTGCTCCCTCTGGCAAGGTACTGCTAAGACTCAGTAACATAGTGATCACTTTTCAGTGATAAACAAAACATCCAGCTCTGTCTTATCAATAGATTATTCTAGTAATATTTTCCAGAGCCAGCGTTTGACAGAGCAGGTAGTAGAAACTGAGGTAAATGTTGGGGTGTAGGAAATGGTCACCCAACAGGAACTCCAACCTCCATAAAGAAATGCAGCCTTTCGAGGCCAGAGTGTAGGCCCAGAAATAAATACAGGTCTGTCATTCTGCTCCCACCTTCTGGATTCCTGCTGGGATCTCCCCTTGTCCACATCCATCTGCAAACCACAAGTTGTGGAAGTTGTGGATGCAGGCGCTAAAAATAAAGAAAAAGGATAATATCCAGGAGGGAAGATCAATAGATTCCCAAACGTTGCAGATTATGTCCTTAAAATTTTATATCTGCAAAAATTGACCTAGAAAACTGGACTTTCTAGAAATACAATTGAAATGACATTTTTAAAAACTGGTTTAAAGATCTAAAATCAGTTGAAATTCGCATATGGTAAAAAATACCCTGGAAAATCCCTAAATTGCCCATAAATATACAGTACAAGATTCTTGGTAGACATCTCTATACACTAATGTGTATGTATAAATGGATAATATATACAACATATAATTCCATAGAAGGACTATAATCAGCAAGTAAATAATTTGAGGGTTTTTGCAACACTTGTACAATTTTGTGGAAATTCCAAACTTCTGGCTCTAGCATTATCGTCATTATCTACATTAGATTTTAGCAATTTTGTCAATTTTGGTCAGTGTTTCTCTAAGGCCTTCCAGTATTCTTTTATTTAAAAAATTTTTGATCTTGAAATAAGTTCCAATTGAAAGAAGTTTCATGAAATGCAAAGGACAATGGCGTGTCTTTTGCACAGATTCATTAATTTTGAATATTTTGCCACCTTTGTCTTTTTTATTCTTTCTCACACACAAACCCAGCTTTGTACGAACCATTTGAGAGTAGATTGCCTATGTTTTATCCCTTAAAACCTTACTATGTATTTCCTAAGGGTGTTTTCTTACAAAATCAGTCTCATTATCAAATTCAGAAAATTTAATATTGCTCCACTGACTTTTTTATAATGCAGATAACTGCTCTAGTTTTATCAATTATTCCAATAATGTCATTCATAGCTACTTTTCTTACAGTACAGAACCTAATCCAGGATCACATGATAATCATGTCCCTTCACAGTTCCTTAGCTTTTCTCTACCTTTTCTGACCTTGTTATTTTAGTTTTTATTCACCTAATGTTTCCTTGTCATATAATTCAACTTAAAGGCATATTAACTAGGTTGCTAAGTAAATGATTCTGTGTACTGCCTAGGCAACCACACCAGTTGTTGTTGTTGTTGTTAGGTGCTGTTGAGTCATGTCTGACTCATAGCAGCCCTCATAAGGGTTTGGATAGGGAGTGGATTGCCACATCCTTTTCCCATTTTTGTGGTGCTGGGAATCAAACCTGGGACCTCAGAGACTGCTCTACCAACTGAGCTAAATCCAAGCCCAGCCACACCTGTAGGTACATCATATCGTTTGCCCTTTGTTCACAATGTTAATTTTCATCACTTGGTTAAAGGATTTGTTGATTTCTCCACTGTTTAGCAACTGCAAGTTTTATAAATTATAGTTTTGTAGGGACATATTTTGAGGCTATGTTAGTAACTTGCTTCTCATCAGTCTACCATTAATTCCTTAATTTTTTCTCAAGGAATCATTTCCCAAGCATCATGTATGAAACATTTTAATTTTTAGTAATCTCACTGAAACTCTTGGGTTTATTTTAATTTTTGACCAAGCTGATTGAATTCATGTTAATTATATGTGAGTCTGCTGGAACTCTATTAGAGTAGCCATAAAAGAAAAACGCTATGGGTCAGAGCTATAATCAGTCACATTTGGTATAGACAGAATGACTAACCTATAAATCTATGTTTGGTGCACAGTTTATAAAAAAATGATCCTGATGAATATAATTTCAATAAAGCAAACATTAAAGTAAGCATTAACTCTGCTGAATAGAAAATTCAATAATAAATTAAAATGGCCTAATGATATTTGCTCTGTAAAATGCTTACTTGACAAAAAAATTTTAGTGGTGCTATAATTCTGAATAAAATGTTTGCATTCATAAAGATAGAACATAGATTCCATAGCATCAAAAATAGAGTAAAACTTGCACAGTGTGGCATTATAGCTGGACATTTTAGCACATGGATTTTGGAACCTGGACTCGAAGGTTGAAAGGACCTGGCAACCCACTCCCAAAACACAATTAGCCATTGAACACCCTATGAATAACAGAGAAGTAGTAACAATACTGTTTTGCCTGTTGTATGTACTGTCACTATGAGTCAGATACTGACTCAATGGCACCTAACAACAACAACAGGTGTGACCATAGGCAAGTTGTTTAATCTTTGCCTCAATTCCACTATCTGTAGAATGGGAAAATAGTAATATATTACCTTTTATTATTATTATTATAAGGATTGAAAGATTTAACACATGTAAAATGCAAAGAACAGTGTTGGCACGTTTAATCTCAGTAAGAGTTATTGTCAGTATCATCACCACCTTTAGCATCTTAACTTCCATGCTGTGTCTTTCTGAGATAAGGAAAGAGGTATTTCAAAGCTGGGAAATTCATCTGCCCTGACACTTATTGAGAAAATAAGAAAATAACCCAGGATGTTACTTGTCATTCTTTGATAGTAACAATAATGTTGTGTCAGTTTGCAAACTGGATAAAGTAGCACTGTGAGTTTCTCTAACATAGGTCCCTAAAACAGTCAACTTTAAAATGTTTCGGTTATACCTCTCAGTTGAGGCCTCATAACTCCATTGCTACAATTATACCTGTCAGGTTGTCAGTTTTAATGTCTATGGTATGTGGTGAGTTTAAGCAAACTTGTCTCATTTAATTGCAGTGATGACTTTATCAGGGAGATATATTTATTAGGCTTATCTTATTAAGGAAGAGATTTTGAAGTTGGGTATGGTGGCACATACCTGTAAACCCAGTGAATCCAGAGGCAGAAGCAGGAGGATTGTGAGTTTGAGACCAGAGGCAGCCCGTGTAACTGAGTGAGATCCTGGCTCAAAATAAAAAATAATTTAAAAATGGGCTGCCGGTGCAGATAAGTGATAGAGCACTTGCAGAGTATGTGTGGGGCCCTGGGTTCAACCCCTAAGTACTGAAAAAATGAATGAATGAATGAATGAATGAATACAAAAAAAAAAAGATTTTGAGATGCTACAAGAGTTGTCCAAGTTCATGGATCTCAAAGAGAAGCATAAGAATTTGAACTCTGATAATAATAGTCATGTATGAATCCACTCACCATATTACTTTTTGGAAATATACCACTTTATGTGGGGGTTTGTTGTCATTGCCATTCACATTAGCTTTGCTGGTAAAAGGTATGTGGTTCTTCAGATTTGATATTACACTAAATGATATGCCTTTTACAACTTTATTAATCAGAGTCCTAGCAGGAAAGAAGATGCACAGGTACGAATTTTAAAAAATGTAATAAAGAAACTCTTTACCAAGGCATAGAGAAGATTAAGGGCTTCAAAAAGGGTTGGCAAAGACTTTGGAGACCAGCAATGTCAGGAAGCTGTTACCACTGTCAGGCCAAGGCAGACAAGGGGAGGAGGGCACTGCTGGAATATGAACACAGCCGCAGCCTTATGACAGGGGCCATCTGATACATCCACTCCAGGGGACATAGCCCCTGCTAAAGTGCCACTCAGTTGGAAGAGAAGGGAGGTAAAAAATATTGCAACTTCCCTCTCTTCTATTTATCTGATTTCATGTTAGTGCCTCCTACTAGCTATGTACTGTCAAAAGAACCAACAGATCTGTCCTAGAAGAAGTCCAACTAGAGTACTCCTTGGAAGCAAGAATGGCAAGACTGCATCTTACATATTTTGGACATGTGGTCAGGAGAGATCAGTCCCTGGAGAAAGACACCATGTTTGGGAGAGTGCCAGATCAATGAAAAAAAAGGAAAAGCCCCCATCAGATTGATTGACAGTGTCTGTAACAATCATAAATAAGATTGTGTGCCTGGCACAATCGGGAAGTGTTTCAATCTGCTGTACATAGGGTTGCTATGAGTTGGACTGGACTTGATGGCACCTAACAACAACAACAACAACAACAACAACAACAACAACAACAACAACAACAACTAGCTAGACCCAGTTGGAAACCTAAAGCAAAGGGGCCAAGGTGACTCATTTGGTGGAAGTCACTCTCCCTGGGCACAGGTCAAGGCTAGATGTGCAGATGGTAAACTGGGCTGAGGGCAGATGATGGGTACTTTTGGTCACAGTAAGCCTACCTGAGACATTATTCTAAATTGTGATCACTTTGTACACTATCAATGGAGTAAGTTGAGAAATTCAAGAAAAAAACAGATATAAATACATGTAAATGACAAATCCCAACCTTTTTCTAACTGTGAGACAGGGAAAAGAGGCTTTTCATTAAAGGAGGACATGCTTAAGGCAGTGCTATTGTGGAGATAGGTGGATCATACAAGGTTCAAATGTGATCATGTATTTTCTTCAAGCTGCTTATATGTTAAATCTTCTGATGGGTGATTGCACCACATTTTCTGTGTAATCTTTGTAAGTTTGTGGTTTTGATTTCAGTTTGGCTTAGTGTCTTGGTGCCAATGGCTGGTTTGAGTTCTGTTCTGGTTTCCGAATGTCCCCAGCCTCTGAGCCTCTTATAATGTTTCTTTGGGCCCTGTGTTTACTGAGCCTCTGTTGTAGGTCACCTGCTAAGGAATCAAATCATAATCCATTCTCCCATCTGCCCTATCTCTTTGTCTTTTCTGTAAGGAACCCAGTGCCGTGGGTCTGCTCAGCAGGATTTGATTTATGTGATGGAAAGTGATAATGAATATTAGCAGACTATGTCTATTTTTTAAAATCTTATTTAGTGGTCATCGCCATGCCTTCATTTTGTTGTGGTATCTGCTACTATACATTTCAGTTTTAGATTTTCAGACTTCCAAAGTCCACTTCTGTTTGAAACTTCTTCTGTTTTTACTACTTGGTACATAGTGAAGGGAATATAGCCATGATTATGACCTGTCAGGGCATGAGCCCAACCCAGATGAGCCTCACAAGCAGGAGACAGCAGAAATTGAAATCCATTCATTATTTGCAAAGCTCAGTCTTTTCTCATGTGAAACAGAGTGGTGTAGCTTAGGCTCTATGTCAGTCCTGTCCAGCAATTCCTTCTACTAATGTCATATATCCAACTGGGGAAGTATTCCCAGAGCCAATCTAGAACAATAGGAATTTGTGAATTTAAATATTACGGTAAAATAAAGACACTGCTATGTAGAGGAGAAGGAGGAAAAAGGAAAGCCTGGGATTTTGTTTGTTTTATAATATAGTCTGTCAAAATTCCCCATCTCTAATTACTCTTATTTTACTTTTTCCAATGGTGAAAGCTCTTTGTTTAGGGCAAAGAAATATAAATTGATAGTGAATTACTCAACCAGGAAATGCAAATAAATAGCAGCTTTCTTATGCAGGGTTTTTTTTTTTTTTTTTTGGTCTGAACTGTTAGCAGTATACTGTTTGTTCCAAAAATGTGGTTTTAATAGATGATAGCTTGTTGTGATGCTCTTTACATACCCAAAGTATCTCAGGGTACAATCAACTAGCACTCTTCATGCATTATATATCTATGATAAGGAGAAAATAAATAAATCAGAATAGCACTTAAAAAGGACAATTTCCAATACAAATTAATATATAATGCTTGGTTAATCCATGTCCTATATTTTCTATTAATAAATCTCTAATGAGAATGGATACATATAATGGTCATTTAGAAGAACTTGGAGTGGCTTTATAATGAAAACAATTAAGGCTGTTTTGAGTTTGGTCTTGTTTTCGCTTTGGTATTTTGGTTATTTTCCATGACAAGTGAATAAAAAGGCTGAGGAAAATGTTTGCTATCTGGTATCACTTTTAGAGAATACACCTGAAGACTGGAAATAGACTTTTGGTGTATGATCCAGAGTCTCAGACTCATTAGCTGTTTGAAATGGAGTAAATCACTTATATCATAGTTGTTTTGTTTTTCCAAGCTCTTCTTAGCAAAGATCCTTTCCTGGGCTGATCATGGACCAGTGGTTGCTCCCCTGTTTTTATAAACCTCTGGTCTGCTAGCAATAGTTAACTTGGACCTAAGCTCTACCAATTAAAGTCTTTCCCTAGAATTCAGATAAGCACAGAGAGAGACTTTCTGCATCAGTTGAACCATTATGGTGTGTAACTGATGGACTTTCAGTGGCTAGATCCCTGTTTCTGAAGAATGCTTCTAAGGAAAGGCAAACAAAGGCAGAAACAATCCTGGTGAGTTTGATATGTTTGGTTCCAGGTGGTTCAGATGCCTCTCTGCTTCCCTTCATGTCCCATGACTAGGTCATTCAGCATGCACTTGGCCCTCACTTATTCAGGGAGGGTCTTAGCTCATTCAGTTCTGGTGAGAACTTATTTTACTTTTAAAAGGTGGCTCTTAAAATTGTGTCAGCTTAATGTTCCCACTAAACAAGGACCCCCTTTTGATCTAATTCATATACCCTAACTTTTCTGATTCTCAACTAACTTGTTTTCAAAAGACAGGAAATCAATCTTGAGTGTCACTAAAATTCTGTGACTCTACTATGGTATGAAGTATCACTTCCCTTGATGTTTCATTCACTTTTACAACCCATTGGGAAATGAATCCTTTTGTTCAATCTTATGCTGAAGCCATAATGAGGTGCCTTTGATTAGTAACAGGAAGAATTTTGAGGAGGAAGTGACCAAGCGAACTGGAAACTTGAGGGGATTTTAGGTAAATTTCTACCTGTCATTACCCTTCTGGAACAGACAAAGGGTCTTCATATCAAAGGGACAATTGGTGAAATGAAAATTCTAGGTATTGTACATCGGGGACTTTTTTCATTAAAATATCATACTTCTTCCCTGGTGCTTGATACTTGGAAGTTTTGTGGTCTAGTGTTGGATTTTTTTCTTTTGCATCTTTTTTTTTTCACTTTATTCATTTTGATATATTAAAAATGTCACACTTTTTAGGCTCATAAAATATACTGCAAAAGTTTATTCCTAGAAAATCACTTATTATCAAGAGAGAAAATATTTTACTCTTGGTTTTCAGTGCTGCTGTTCAGCTGTCAGAGCCTTATTGTGTGCTTCTGGTTGATTTGTCTTACTTAATGTGTAACACCACCGACATTTCATGTCTCTAAAAGTTGTTACAGGTTTTCCATTGATTTGATTATGGCTTCATACATTTTTAAGGAAGAACTTAGAATGACAGGGTGGCAGGTGGCCAATGTTTTCTTGAATTGTAAAGAATTAGCAATAGAGCTGATATGTGGGATTAAATACTGTTTAGCTTTAATTGAATATAATATATTATTCTCATTACCTGTATCAAGTATCAAAACCACAAGACCAATACCACATTCAGAATTATAGTTAGCTAAGGTTACTATTAACTTATACAACTGGTCACTAAGAATCCAAAGCCAGTGGAGGAAGACATTTGCCTAACCTTAGATATCATGACTTAGACTTTCTAAGTCCAGTTCTAAGAGGAACCGGAGTGGGATAAATGGAGGCCAATTTGTATTAAGAAACCAAAAAGATCCACAAGGATAGCAGAGGCAGTAATGGAGGTCTAGTATGTGCATATGGCATTTTGCAGGGGAAGAAATTCTGTGATCCAAAGACTCAGCAATGATCGTAAGACAAAGAATATAGATAGTAGATCAAAATATTAATTTAATGTAGTGGACAATAGATAAAGCATCAGGAAAAGGGGTCTGACTTACAGGAAGTGTTTAGAAAAGGAGGGCTGGGATCCTGATGATCTGGGCTAACCCAGGATCCCAGCACTGGAAGACTAATGTTGAGTTGACATAAGCTACTCCACCTCAGTTTTGACCCTCCTTCAAAATTATTCTTTACATGCAGGTGTCAGACATGCAAATTTATTATACTCTTTCTCTGTTTAAACCTTTTAATACCCTACACTCTGTCAGGATGAAAATCCAAATTCTTTAGCGTAACACAAAGGGTCTTTTTAGGACCATCTTATGCCTTCTCCACGAGCTTCCTTGCCATTTCACCTCTCACTTTTTATAATCCAACACACCGAGCTATTATAATTCCAAAAAATTGACTCTACTTTATGCTACTATCATTTTTGCACATGCTATCAGTTTGATTATAAGGCTTTCACCTTTCTTGGGGGAAAGTCCTTCTTGTCCCCCAAGTCTTAAACAGTACTTCTTTTATGAAGCCTGCTTTATTCTTTCTCCCTGTCGAGTTGGTCCCCACTGTCCTTGTACATTCTCAAATCACTGCAATATTGTACTTTGCCAAAATTTTATTTTACACGGCTGTTTCTTGTACTAGACATATCACCTCATTGTGGATAGATGCCATGCATTATTCATTAACCTGAATGTTTAACATTATGTCTACCCCATATTGGACCCTCAATGCATATAGAATGAATAATATGACAGGTTTTCAATTAATCATGGGCATAAGGTCAAGGTTTGATATAAAATAAATAAAGTAAGATCTGGTTACTGAAAATGGAAAAGAAATTCATAGTGTACTCAATATAAGCAACAATCTTTGCTGAACTCTTAATATGGACCTCCACAATTTTCTTCAAGGTAGAAAGATTTTTTTTGTTATTGCAGAGGCAGAGTAAACCTAGTTATGTATCTGGAATTAAGTAATAGCAAAAGCATAGGATAGAGGGTGTAAACCAGAAAGTAAGAAGACTGACTAGCCTGGCCTCAAGAAGCAATAGAAAGTGTTGGGGCATTGGAGTTATGGAGGACTTGGCTTGCAGACATTTATTCAGTGTAAGATGAACTTTAGTTTCTCGAGTCTCTATTTCCCCAATTTTACAATATGGATCATAATCCTAACCAAAGAGAGTTTGTGAGAATTCACTGAAATTATAAAGTGCACATGTGATAGGATGGGAGACAGAAAGTTTCCTTCAATTCTCTCCTCATATGCCAACCCTAGTCACTCACTCTTCTGACCTCTCAGAATTGTTTTGAGAAGAAAGAAACTAGGCTATAGATAAAAATGTGCATCAAAAGTTGTACACAAAGCAATACCTTAAATGTTGAGCATCAGTACTAAGGATGACAATATCACCCAGATGTGTAGCACTACATATGTGAGAAATATTAGTTAGAAGTATAGAGTGGACTCTCAACTATTGTATATTCCTTAAAAGTGTAATTAATAACTTCAACAATATAGATGAAGTTATATAGTGATAATAAACCCTATGGAAATAGTTTATTAGTAAATTAATTTATCTTCAGCACACACTTGGAGTTCTTAAATAGATTAAATTGGACCTTTCACTGAGCAGTCCAGAAGAAAACTGCAGCAATAGGAGCTTAGTTAAAGGTATTGTCTTTCTTCCATGAAATGAAAGATGATTTATCCAAATGTCTTTTCGATTTTTTTACCACACTAATAACCTCACCCTGTGTTTCAAGAAGGGTTTGATCAGAGAAATACAGCCTTGATGATATACATAAACATCTATATCAGGTGTTTATTAAGGTGCTTGGACTTACACGGTTGCGAGATGGGGTTAAACCATTGTATGAGTTGTTTTTGTCTGGGTCTGGTAGCTGAGACAGAAGTCCACAAAGCAGGAAACTGAGAAGGAAGATGGATATGAAGTGATAGAAGCCAGAGCAAACAGGGCCTGCAAGGCTGACTGGAGCCTGTGAGACCAGGCTAAAAGCCATGGCAGTCTCTTACTGCCTTGTATAGATGGCTGAGATATCCTGCTGGAGAACATGGTGTCTATCATGGAGCACATCCGTACCTAGCACAGGAGCCAGCAAAGAAAAATGAGGATCTGGCAGGAGCTGTGAGAACTGTAGGGTGGATGCTACCCCAACAGGTTGAGCCAGTAATAACCAACAATGTGTGTAAAGCTGCAGGGAGGCTTATAGCCTGCTTTGACCTTCTGAATGTAAAAAGAATGTGGCTGATATTCATGTTAACCGCGAACTGCACAGGGAAGGAATTTTGAGAAAGACAGTGCCAATAGAACTAAAGGAACATACTGTAAATTCACCACATTCTGAGTGATTATGTAAAATCCCTACTCTTTACTTTTTAACTTCTTAAATGATCTTGCTCTCACCCATGTACTTGGGATGAAATCTTTCCCCCAGATATCCTAATCTCCTTACCAAAATTGAGATCTATTTGCTATTCAATCGATAAAGGAATCCAGCCCAACATATCAATTTTCCAGAGCAATGTTTAACTTTATCTGTTTCATAATGGATTCCCAGAATTAGTAATCATACTCAACCCACACTGTCCAGCAGTGACTTGTTTCAAATGAATCCTGGTTTAATGGTTTTTCCATGTTACTCTGAAATATAGTCTTTCCTTTTTCTTCATTTCTCTTGCAACGTAGTCTTTTATTTTGCAAATGTAGACAGATTTGTATAATGCTAAAAACTTGAAATGGATTAGTGAGGTATCCTGAATAATGGAAAATAAATTTATTGTTTAGAATAAAGGCAATTTGCTCTGGTTCAACTTTGAAGAAGTGTATAGAAGTCATGCCATTATCAATCACTTATTCATTTGTATATTTTATACAGGTTTAGTAAGACTTTGCGTTAAATTTTGGCTTCCATATGGAGATTATAAAGTACCCTATCAGATTTTCAAATAAAGATTCAGGTAAATTTGACCAACATACCACATTGTTATTTCCACTTCTTCCTACCTATATATGATAGATGGAGAAGCCAAACCTATAGGAACTGAGGCAGCCCAGAATGTGTGCTCACGACGAGTTGATGAGGTGAGTGACCAGGGCACAAGTAGATCCCAAGCCCAAAGATCAGTATGATGCAGGTGAATACTAGGGTAGATGGGTACCAGATGGTAGGGTGACTCCTCAGGTCCTTGGTCTCCTTAATAAAAAGAATTTATAAACCAGGATACAGTGACGCATGCCTGTAATCCCAGTGACTCTGACTCAGAGGTGGAGGCAGGAGGATCCCGAGTTTGAGGCCAGAAGAAAGTTGCATAACTTTAGTGAGACTCTGACTTAAAATAAAAAATAAAAAACAGGTTGGGGAGCAGCACAGTGGTAGCGCACTTCCAAAGTGTGTGCAAGGTCCATGGGCATTCAACCCCCAAGTACTGCTAAATAAATAAATAAATGAAAAGAAAAAGAATTTATAGATGGACCCAAAAACAATTTTGAGGAAAGTTTATTTAGAGCAGAAAAAAAGGGAGTTCCCCTAACTAAGTGCTATGGAAAGCAGGCAGGCATAGGAAGGAAAGACAGAAAGACAAAGGGAGAGGAAAGCTATGCTTTCTGAGATAGAGATCAGAAAGCAGACAGATCCAACAGTGAAGACCTATAGAACAGTTGCATTTACACTTTTGAGTTAAAGGTCAGAAAGCATGGAGGTCCAGCAAGGAGGCTCCAAGTGGCTCAGAACATCTGTTCAGAACTGGGGACATCTACCGGCAACTGTAGGCAGCCACTGTGCACACTGTAGAGAACTGTGGACATTGCTCTGGACTTTTACTGAGAGCTGTAGACACTACTGAGAATTGAGGGCCACTGGACACTGTGGACTCTGCATAGAGGGATGAGACTCTGGGAGTTTTTAAGTCCCTATCTCATTGTTGTTAGGTGCCATGGAGTCAGTGTCTGACTCATAGCAACCCTACATACAAAACACCATTGATAGTGCTTCTCTGCTATTTGTAGGGTTTTCAATGGCTGATTGGTTTTGGGGAATGGGTTGCCGAGTCCTTCTCCCAAGTCTACAGCACCTGGTGTTCCCAGGTGGTCTCCCATCCTAGTACTAACCAGGCTCCATCCTCCTTAGCTTGCGAGATCTGATAGGATTGGACACCACAGTGGTAAGGCTGCAGGTTCTCTACCTCACTAAGGGGAAAAATATTTCTCACCTCTTTTTGATCTTGTCTTCAGGGGTGTCATATTTCCCTCACCCCTTGACATGGGCTGCCTTTCCTTGGGCTATGAGAAAGGTTTTTCTGTTTATCACATGAGGACCCCTGCCTCAAAATAAGAATCCCCTTTTCTAGCTCAGACATGGAGCCACACATGGTCTTCATATGTAAAGTGAGCTCTGGTTACAGACCTGCTCACTTGCAAAGGTGCTACTATAAGATTGTTATTGTTGTTGTTGTTGTTAGGTGCCATCGAGTCGTGTCTGACTGATAGCGACCCTCACAGGGATTTCAGTGGCTGATTGTTTCGGGATTGCCTTGGAAGTGGGTTGCCACATCCTTCTCCCATTTTTGTGGTGCTGGTAGTCGAACTCGGGACCTCAGAGACTGCAGAGCAGTGCTCTACCAACTGAGCTAAATCCCAGCCCCGTTGTTGTTGTTAGGTGCCTTTAAGTCTAGTACACTCATAATGATACCATGTACAACAGAAAAAATCACTGCCTGATTCTGTGTCAGGTGTATGATCTTTTTTATGTTTAACCTCAGTATTGTAGCCACTCTGCCAATCCATCTAGTTGAAGGTCTCTATTTTTTTCATTGACCTGCCATTCTCTCAAACATAATATCCATCTCTGGAGATTCGTCCCTGGAGATTGGACGACATGTCCAAAATATACCAGATGTAGTGTAGCCATCCTTGGTTCCAAGGAGCACTCTTATTGTACTTCTTCTAGAACAGATCTGTTGGTACTTTTTGCAGTCCATGGTATATTCAATATTTGTCTCTAGCACCATAATTCAAAACCATCAATTCTCCTGTTTCCCTTATTCAATGTCCAGATTTCACAACTGTGTGATGTGACTGAAAATACCATGGCATGAGTTAGGCGCACCTTTGTCTTCAATATGACATCTTTTCTTTTCAATACTTTAAAGAGATCTTCTGCATAGCTTTTCCCAATGCAATGCATATTTTGATTCCTTGATGGCTGCTTCCATGGGTGTTGATTGTGAACCAAGTAAAGCAAAACCTTGGACAACTTCAATCTTTTCTTCATGTACCACAAAGTTGTGTACTGACATAGTTGTAAGGATTTTTATTTTGCTGATGTTGAGGTGCAATCCAAACTGAAGGCTGTGTTCTTTGATCATCACTGGTAAATGTTTCAAATCCTCTACACTTTTAGCAAGCAGAGTTGTATCTGTATAACACAGGTTATTAATGAGTCTTCCTCCAATCAAGATGCCATGTTCTCCTTTGTAGAGTCTACTGTTTTGGATTATTTCCTCAGCATAGAGATTGAAGAGGTATGATGAAAGGATATATCCCTGACACACCTTTCTCAACTCTATACCAGGCAGGGTTTCCTTGTTCTGTTTGAATGACTGCCTCCTGGTTCATGTACAAATTCCTCATGAGTCCAATTAAATGCTCTGGTATTCCCACTCTTTGCAATGTTATCCATAATTTATTGTGACCCACACAGTAAAATGCCTTTGTATAGTTAATAAAACATAGATTGACATCTTTCTGGTATTCTCCACTTTTGGCTAATATCCATCTGACATCTCTACTTTTGGCTAATATCCATCTGACCATGCCCTCTTCTGAATCTAGCTTCATTTTCTGGCAGGTCCCTGTCTGTATACAGTTGCAGTCACTTTTGAAGGACTTTTAGCAAAATTTTACTTTTGTGTGATATTAATAATATCATTTGATAGTTTCCACATTTGTTTGGATCCCTTAGGAATTGGCATAAGTATGGATCTGTTTCAGTCAGTTGGCCAGGTAGCTATTTTCCAAATTACTTGGCATAAGCAAGTGAGCACCTCCAGTGCTACATCTGTAGCATTGTAGAAATATCTCTATTGGTATTCCATCAATTCCTGGACCCTTGTGTTTTGCCAATTCCTTCAAGGCAGCTTCCACTTCTTCCTTCAGTACCATTGGTTCCTGATCATATGCAGCCTCTTGAAATGTTTGGTCATCCAGTAATTTTGATATAATGACCCTGTGTATTCCTCCCATCTTCTTTTGATGTTTCCTGCATCATTTAATATTTCCCCTGTAGAATCCTTCACTATTGCCACTCGAGGTCTGAATTCTTTTCTTCAAATCTTTAAGCTTGAGAGAAGCAGAGTATGTTCTTTCCTTTTGCCTTTCTGTCTATAGCTCTTTCCATATGTCATTATAAGATTTGATTTTGTCTTCTCAAGCTACCTTTTGAAATTTGTTTATTTCTTTAACTTTGTCATATCTTCCTTTTACTTTAGTGGCTCAATATTCAAGAACAAGTTTCAGAGTTTCTTTTGGCATATAATTTGTTCTTTTCTTTTTTCCTGTCTCTTTAAAAAATGTTTTGCTTTCCTCATGAATGATGTCTTTGATGTCCTGTCACAAGTCATGTAGTCTTCTATCATTAGTGTCTAATGCATTAAATGTGTTCTTGAGGTGGTCTCTGAACTCAGGTAGGCTATACTCAAGATCATACTTTGACTCTCTAATTTCCTTCCATTTCTGTTTGAATCTGCATGTAAACAGTTGATGGTCTGATCCACAGTCAGCACTTAGTCTTTTATGACTTTTGATATTGAGATTTTCCATCATCTGTTTCTAAAAAATGTAATCCATTTGGTTCCCATATGTTCCACTTGGTGACTTACATGTATATACTTGCTGTTTATGTTGGTAAAAAATGTATTTACAATGAAAATGTCATTGATCTGACAACATTCCATCATGTGATCTCCTGTCACCCATAATTATCAGTACATCCTGATTGCATGTTTGATCTATTTCATATTGCACAAGCTGGTAGAAATACTCCCAATCTTCATTTGTAGCCTTAGTGTTAGATGTGTAAATTTGAATAGTGGTCATTAGTTGGCCTTCCTTCTAGACATATGGATATTGTTCTATCACTGATAGCATTGGACTTCAGGACAGATCTTGAGATGTCTTTTTTGATTTCTCTTTAATTTGTCATTTCCTCATAGGCGACCATATATCTGATTCAAAATGGTCCATGTTGGTCCATTTCAACTTGCTGATGCCTAGAATGTCAATGTTTATGCACTTCACTTCCCTTTTGACAATTTTTAATTTTCCTAAATTCATATTACATACATTCCATGTTCCAATTATTAATGGATGTTTACAGTTGTTCCTTCTTATTTTTTTCATGCCACATCAGCAAGTGGAGGTCCCTGGGGCTTTACTCTATTCCCACCATTAAAGTAGAGTTTATGCATCCCCCAAATATGTAAAGCCTAATCCTAATGTTGGGCTGGGATTTAGCTCAGTTGGTAGAGCGCTGCTCTGCAGTCTTTGAGGCCCCGAGTTTGATTCCCAGCACCGCAAAAATGGGAGAAGGACCTGGCAGTCCACTCCCAAGGCAATCCTCAATCAGCCATTGAAAACCCTATAAGGGTTGCTATGAGTTGGACACAACTCCACAGCACCTAACAACAACAACAATCCTAATGTTATATTTGGAGGTGGGGACTTTGGGAGGTATGGTATTTAGGTTATGAGGGTAGAGCTCTCATGAATGGGGTTAACACTCTTACAAGTAGAGAAATAAAAGTGATGATTCCTCTCTTGGCTTCTTGAAGAAACAGGAAGACTGCTGGGTGCAGTGTTGCATGCAAGTTCAAGACCAGAGGCAGTCTGCATAGCTTAGCGAGACCTTGTCTCAAAAAGTAAAAAAAAAAAACAAAAAAATGGGCTAGGGGTGCAGCTCAGTGGTCCAGCACTTATAAAGCATGCATGTGCGAGGCCCTGGGTTGAACCCCAAGTACTGCAAGAAAAAAAAAGGAAACAGAAACAGGAAGACTTTGGTCATGGACTTTCCAGCCTCCAGAACCATAAGCAATACTTATCTATTGTTTATGATGCCCAGTCTATGGTGCCAAAGTACTAGCAGCCTGAACAGCTTAAGACAAATGTTGACATTACTACTGAATATACCCAGAAATGTACTTGATATAAATGGCAACAGATTCAAGATTAAACATCAGTTTTTTTTTGTTTGTTTTACTTTCTGTCCCTCTCTCACATCCTGACCTCTCTACCACACTAATTTTGTTCATAACTCTGTAATCGAGAAGCAGTTGATACCTGAATGTTCCAGTGGAACTGACCAAATATAAATGTTCCCAAATAGTTAATCCTTTTAAAGACAGGGTTTGAGTTATCCTGTCATTTTCTTGAGGGGTGGATCTTGCCTGTTAGATAGAGTTTGAGTAATAGAAATCTGATGAGCCTTTTCTCCTCAAAAGGCTATCTTTACCCTAAAACAAAACATGTTTCTGAAGAGTCAATTATTTTTATGCTTTTATCACCAAACTTTGGGATGATCAGTTATTAATAGGACTTATAACTATAGTAGTGAAAGTATTCTTCCATTTTTAAATATAGAAATCCTGTAACTTTATTAGGAAGACATAGGCACATCAGAAACATTGATGAAGAAACTTGTGCCTTCAGATTAATTTAGATATATCACATGCTTTTGATTAATGTAGGAGTTCTTGTCCTTCTAGATGAATTTGTTAATTCATTTGGTGGAATCTGATCTATCTTCCTTAGTGAAGAGAAATAGGATCATTTGCAATGGATACAACAGAGACCAGAGACACACATTTGTTTTAATCTCTGGTGATAAACTATGCTGCAACTGAGAAAATGGCCCATCTTTATTTTCCAGAGTTGCCTTGATATTTACTAACCTAATACTGATTTAGTATGGAAGTAGGAGGAAAGTGAGGAGTGGATCATATTCTCAGGGAAAGTTTAAAAAGAGAAAAGCGGGAAATTGGGGTTTGGTAGATGATCATTAGCTACTGTTAATGACTCTATTCAACAGATAAGAGGCTGTTGTTTAATTATCTGCATTATTGCAGGGATGGGGAGGGGGGAGGTGCTTCTTCATTCCTTTCTTACTTCACACTTTATTACTTTAACCAAGAAATTACATTCCGTTGGTCTTAGAGGAAGGTTGGCATTCAATGATAATGGTAACGATAATCTTTAAATCCAGCTCTTTTCCTAGGATTTATCTATTCAGTACAAGGCAATGATAAGGAATGAGGTAAATATACAAACATAGTAATTCAAATTTGTAAGTACTTTTTGAGTGTTTACTGTCAGGCATTGAATTAGTTATGAGGTATGAAAAGGGGAATATCTTCACTCTGCTCTTATGAATCTCATCATTGAATAGGAGTAACAGAATATTTGTCACAGAAATCAATGGGCTTAGAGCTATGTCTGAGGTCAGATTTCCTAAAAGCCCAGCCTGAGTTGGGGGTTCTCATGCTACTGATTTGCTGATGGTTTGAGGAGAAACTTGCAAGGTAGTGAGGGAAGCAGGTTAAGGCAGGGGAAGAAGCTAGGCTTGTGGGTTTAGCTAAGGCTAAATTCAGTCTATCTCCAGGGATCTGTAGGTAAGGAACAATACCACAGGTTGACCCCTTTTCAGTGCAGACCTTGGGCCTTTATGCTCTTGAATCACCTGTCATTTGAGAGGGCTCCCCACTTAGGCATTATTGAGATCTTATGGTCCAAAAATTAGCAACTGTACTCACAGCAGCTAGGAGAAAGTTTTACTGGCTCAGAAGGTGGAGCCATACTTAGGTAGCACTTGCTACTGGGTACCAAAATGAATATAATAAGGACTTACACCCAGGTATTCATTGTGTAGATGGCCCCAGTCTCATTGTGTGGATGGACATCCAACAAAAACTATAATACAATATGGCAAGAATAACTCTAAGAACTTGTTCAAGGTGAGATGGAGGAGAGTGATTGCATGGTTATTAAAGCTTCATTGCCCCCACCCTTTTTGGTGGTACGTGGGGGTTGAAGCCAGAGCCTTGTACATACTTTGCAAGTTCTATACCACTCAGCTGCACCCTTAGCCCATATTTAGTTTTTTTTTTTTTTTTTTTTGAGACAGTGTCTTATTAAGTTATTCAGGCTGCTTCTGGCTTCAATTTCACGATCCTCTTGCCTCAGCCTCCTGGGTCATTGGGATTAGAGACTTGCTCCAGTGTGCCTGGCTTCATTGGCAGTCTTCATTGCAGAAAATACTAGAGTTTTTAAACATAACTTTGATGGCAAGGAGTATAGCCATGTAAGCCTTTTCAAAGAAGGTGTTAACCAAGGTAGATTTATAAGGAATAGGCTGTGTGAATGTGATATTTGGTGAATGGGAAATTATTGAGTGTAATGTCTATCCCGTGACCCTGAATTAAGCCTGTGAACTCATTTTCAACTCAACTGTGTGCTCATATGCTCTCTCCCTCTCTCTCTCCTCCTGTCTAAATACTTATATATCTTCAACTCTATCCCTATCTGTTTATGTAAATAAGGTTTGAAGAAAGGAGTAAGAACAGATCTGTAGGAAGCAGGCCAATTGTAATCCAATGATAAAAGCCTTTCTGGAATAATACTCATGGTGATAGTTCTTCTTTGGAACAAGGAAGGAACCTATAAACATAAATCAAGTGCTACTAACATAAGTCAAGATTTGTTGAGAGATATGGATACATTTTTGTTCAATGATGCCTTGATCTGTCAAGTCCAGTGATGGAGATGTTTTCATAAAGTATTTTACCTAAGATATTCCTCAATATCCAGTTATATTTTCCCTTAATGATATAGTGTGTGATCTGACACATCTTGAAAGTAATGCTGGCTGTTGGCATATAGAACCTGTAGGGAAAACAGGACTAAGCCCAAACTGGAAACATCTCTAATTGTTTCCACATTTCCATTTTTTCTGGTGTACCCTTCCATAGTTTATTTAATTCTATTGGTGATAAATTGAAGTCATGTTTTAGAGTACTCAGATGATTCACTGCTCACTCAAGTATCCATGTTTCAAGAATGCAAAAAAATTAAGCAAGATTTCTTTATAGGTATGCCTCAGTATCAGTTTCTATAGTTTATTAATTTTAAATCCCATAATATGTTGTTGTTGTTGTTGCTGTTAGGTACCGTCGAGTCGAGTCCGACTCATAGCGACCCTATGTACAGCAGATTGAAACACTTGCCAATTCTGTGCCAGGCAAATGATCTTATTTATGTTTAAGCCCATTGCTGCAGACACTGTGTCAATCCATCTGGTGGAGGGATTTCCTCTTTTGCATTGACCTGCCACTCTCCCAAACATGATGTCCTTCTCCAGGGATTGATCTCTCCTGACTACATGTCCGAAATATATAAGATGCAGTCTGGCCATTCTTGCTTCCAAGGAGCACTCTGGTTGCACTTCTCCTAGGACATACTTATTGGTTCTTTTGGCAGCCCATGGTATATTCAATAGACGTCTCCAGCACCACAATTCAAAAGCATCAATTCTTTTTCTGTCTCTCTTGTTCAATGTCCAGCTTTCACAACCATATGATGCCACTGAAAATACCATGGCATGAGTCAGACGCACCTTCGTCTTCAATGTGACATCTTTGCTTTTCAATACTCTAAAGAGATCTTTGCCACAGCTTTTCCCAGAGCAATGCGTCTTTTGATTTCTTGACTGCTGCTTCCACTGGAGTTGATTACAGAGCCAAGCAAAGCAAAATCTTGGACAACCTCAAGCTTTTCTCCATTTATTGTGAAGTTGCGTGCTGACCCAGTCGTAAGGATTTTTGTTTTGTTGATGTTTAGTCGTAACCCATATTGAAGGCTATGATCTTTGATCTTCATCAGTAAATGTTTTAAATCCTCTTCACTTTCAGCAACCAGAGTTGTGTCATCTGCATAACGCAGGTTGTTAATGAGTCTTCCTCCAAAACTGATGCCGTGCTCTTCCTCATAAAGTCCAGCTTCTCGGATTATTTGCTCAGCGTAAAAATTGAAGAGATAGGGTGAAAGTATACAGGCCTGACACACACCATTCTCAACTTTAAACCAGGCAGTGTTTCCTTGTCTATTTGAACAACTGCCTCCTAGTTCATGTACAGATTTCTCATGGGCACAATTATGTGTTCTGGTATTCCCATTTTCCGAAATGTTATCCATAATTTGTTATGATCCACACAATCAAATGCCTTGGCATAGTCAATAAAACATAGATAGA
>VMDO01029276.1:9769-22390 GCA_007922755.1 Pedetes capensis | reverse complement strand
GCTGTTTTCCAAATCTGTTGGCATAAACATGTTAACACCTCCAGTGCTGCATCTGTTTGTTGAAACATCTCTATTGGTATCCCATCAATTCCTGGAGCCTTGTGTTTCTCCAGTTCTTTCAAGGCAGCTTCCACTTCGTCCTTCAACACCGTTGATTCCTCTTCATGTGCAACCTCTTGGAATGGTTGGTCATCTACCAATTCTTTCTTGTATAATGACTCTGTGTATTTTTCCCATCTTCTTTTGATGTTCCCTGCATCATTTAATGTTTTCCCTGTAGAATCTTTCACTACTGCCACTTGAGGCTTGAATTTTTTCTTCACTTCCTTAAGCTTGAGAAACATGGAGCGTGTTCTTCCCTTTTGGCTTTCTGCCTCCAGCTGCTTGCACATGTCATTATAATATTTGTTTTTCTGTCCTCGAGCTGCCTTCTGAAATCTCCTGTTTAGTTCCTTAACTTCATCATGTCTTCCTTTTGCTTTTGCTGCTTGGCGTTCAAGGGCAAGGTCCAGTGTCTCTCTTGACATGTGATTTGGTCTTTTCTTTTTTTCTTGTCTTTTTAAGAACTTTTTGCTTCCTTCTTGAATGATATCTTTTATGTCATGCCACAACTCTTCAGGTCTCCTGTCATTTGTGTCTAATGCATTAAACCTATTTTTGAGGTGTTCTCTGAACTCAGGTGAGATATACTCAAGGTCATACCGTGGCTCTTGTATACTTGTTCTAATTTTCTTCAGCTTCAGTTTGAACTTGCATATGAGGAATTGATGGTCTGATCCACAGTCAGCACCTGGTCTTGTTCTGACATTTTGTACAGAGCTTTTCCATCGTCTCTGCACATATGTAGTCAATTTGATTCCTGTATGTTCCGTCTGGTGAAGTCCATGTGTATAGTCTCCGTTTATGATGTTGAAAAAATGTATTTGCAATGAAAAGGTCCTTGGTCTGACAAAATTCTATCATGCGATCTCCAGCTTCGTTTCTGTCACCAAGATCATATTTTCCAACTACTGAGACTTCTTGTTTGTTTCCAACCTTTGCATTCCAGTCTCCAGTGATTATCAATATGTCTTGATTGCATGTTTGATCTATTTCAGATTGCAGAAGTTGATAAAATTCTTTCCTTTCTTCATTTGTGGTCTTAGTGGTGGGTGCATAAATTTGAATAATAGTCATATGAACTGGCCTTCCTTGTAGGCCTATGGATATTATTCTATCACTGACAACATTGTATTTCATGACAGATCTTGAAATGTCTTTTTTGATGATGAATGCAACCCCATTTCTCTTTAGTTTATCATTCCCAGCATAGTAGACCATATGATTTTCTGACTCAAAATGGCCTATGCCAGTCCATTTTAGCTCACTGATGCCTAGAATGTCAATGTTTATGAGCTCAATTTCTCTTTTAACAATTTCTAATTTTCCTAGATTCATACTATGTACATTCCATGTTCCAATTATTAATGGGTGCTTACAGTTGTTTCTCCTCATTTTGAGTCGTGCCACATCAGCAAGTTGAGCATCCTGGGGTTTTACTCCATTTCCGTCATCATGGTGGATTCTACTTGGAGGAGGCAACTCTTCCCCAGTAGTCTTTTGAGTGCCTTCCAACCTGGGGGCCTCATTTTCCCGCACTATATCTGACAGTGTTTCTTTGCTATCCATAGGGTTTTCAATGGCTATTTGTTCGGGAGTGGCTCTCCAGGTCCTACTCCCCCATGCGTATATAAGCTACAGCAAAAAATTAAAGAC
This sequence comes from Pedetes capensis, assembly GCA_007922755.1. Lineage (NCBI taxonomy): Eukaryota > Metazoa > Chordata > Mammalia > Rodentia > Pedetidae > Pedetes > Pedetes capensis. The sequence continues at coordinate 20,635 of VMDO01029276.1, read as the reverse complement.
TTTGGAGTTTGATCAGACAGCCTATCTTGCTCTCATCCTTCGTGTCTCTTGTCTCTCCCATTCATTCACCCCCTACTTTAGGTCCCTGTTGAAAAACCCCGTGGGTCGGGGCATGCAACCTCTTTGCAAACAGAAATTTGCCTTGCCAAGATAAAATTTAAAGCCCTTAATTCTGCTGTGTCTTTATTGACATTGGGACCTTCCCAACAATTTGGGGGACTTGCCTGTCATTTCTGTTCCCATTGGGAAGGGGCTCTGTTCCTCTCCCCTGAGGGATATGTGTCCTGCTGCCTGGTGGTGGTAGCTCTTGGGTGAAGGTAATTGGAGCCTCCCAGGGTAGCAAATGAACCCAGAATGTGAGGAATGCAAGTAAACAGGCCTGAGCAAGCACCAGAGAGACCAGGGAACTTCCTGCATGAACCAAGGTAAGAAAAGTCATGGGGATGATGAAGTATTCCTTGGTGGTTGTGACATTCCAGAGGCTGTGGGTGTGTGTTTGTAAAGTGCCAAGTGACACAAACCAATTATGGAGTCCTGATCCATGGTTCCACAGTGACCTAATATAGCTAAAGGTGGTATCAAACTATCTTGAGTTCAGTCTTTGTCAGGGGCTTATACTGATACATTAAAGCTAAATCATTCCCTAAGCTCCCTCGAGGGGATCGGCTGGAGATGGATGAAGTGTAAGGGGACAAGTATAAGAAATGTCCAGTAAAGGGGCGGAGCCTTGAGAATGACTGCAGGAAATCCCCAGCAAGGGTGATTGAGCCTCAATAATGAGTGCTAGAAATCCAAAATAAGGAGGATTGAGACTTGAGAGACAGCCAGGTAGCCAGGATGGGTAATAACAATAGTTAAAAAGAGCTCTAAGGAGGATAAGAATAAAAATAAGATTCCACCTGACAGTCTGATGGGGCTAATGTTAAAATACTGGAATGAAAAAGCCAGAACAAAGGACAAAAAGAAACAGCAAATGATAAAGTACTGTTGTTTTGTCTGGACACAGGAATGCATATTGAAATCTGCTTTCTGACCAAAATATGGCTCTGACAAAATTGGGTTTGTCAACTTTTCATAACTTATGTGTATGACAAAAGTCTGATATCTCAGGAAGACATTGACTATGCATTATGTTGGAAGTGGGGACCCACTGTTTAGTGCCCCCTTCAAACCAAAGATTCCAAAAATAAAGTTAAGAAAGAGCCCCTGGGTGGCACCATGGCTCCTTGGGATCCCTTCTCTTTTCTTCCCCCCCCTTACAAACCTGCCCCTCCCCAACGTCAGTCTCATATCTGTTTGCCTTTGAATGGGAGGACCATCAAACTGAGAGGAAATAACAATATAGATGGACAGTCCTCCCTTAAGGATTTACAGACTCTCCTAACTTATTTGGTCTAATATTAGAAGAGGTCCCAGAAAAATTCCACTTGCTGTCTGACATGTCTCCTACAGTATGTAGATGGTATACTTCTCTCAGGAGATGACAGACCAGAAATTCTTAATACAACCATATATTTTATAAACTTTTTAAGTTCTCAGGTCCTGCAGGTTTTTAAAAATAAACTTCAGTTTGCCAAACCTGAAGTCAAGTGTTTAGGGTATCTGATTAGTAAGGGAAAATGGAGACTGGAGCCCAAACATATAACTTTCTCCTTGCCCAACACCAAACAGAAGCTTAAGAAATTCCTCAGATTAATAGGTTATTGACACTTATGGAGTGATTCTTGTGCAGTAAAGACTAAGGACCTTTATCTTAAGTTGACCTCAATTCTAGAGTACTGAGATACAAAGAAAAAAAAAAAGAACTTAAACATGCTCGTATCACAGCTCCAGTCCTAGCTTTGCCAGCTCTAGAACAACCTTTCTATTTATTTGTCACTGTCAATAAGGGAGTTGCTCTGGGGATGTTCACACAGGATCATGGGGGCCACTGACCACCTGTGGCATTTTTATCTAACCCATTAGACCATGTGGCTAGGGGGTAGCCAGAATATGTTCAATCAACAGCAGCCACTGCAATCCTAACTGTGGCAGCAGCAAACTCACCTTTGGGGAAAATCTGATAATCAATATTCCTCAAGAGGTCAGAACAATTTTAAATCAGAAGACAGGAAGATGGCTAACAGACTCCAGAATATTAAAACATGAAGCTATTTTACTAGGAAAAGATGATCTTACTCTGACTACTGATGAAGTTATGAATCCCACTGCCTTTCTAACCAGAGACCCAGAAACTAACAATATCCCTGAACATCAATATTTACACCTTGTTGTTGTGGTTAGGTGTCATGGAGTCATATCCATCTCCTAGAGACCCGCATAAGGTTTTTAATGGCTGATTGATTTGGGATTGTTTTGGGAGTGAACTGTCACATTCTTCTCTCATTTTTGCATTTCTGGGTCCTTAGAAAGTGCAGAGCAGCTCTCTTCTTCAAACTAAGGTTAGACCCAATCTCAGAGAAACTCCATTTGGAACTGGATAGCACCTCTTCATAGATAGTTCATCTTTCATGATTGAAGGTAAAAGACATAATGGATACTCTATAATAAGTGGGCTGGGGTTTAGCTCACTTGGTAGAGCCCCTGCTCTACACTCCCTGAGGAGTCAGGTTCGATCCCCAGCACTGCAAGAACAAGAGAAGGACCTAGCAATCCACTCCCAAAGGAATCCCAAAATTAGCCAATAAAAACCCTATTAGGATCACTATGAGTCAGGCCTGACCCAATGGCACCTAACAACGAAACAGCTATAATAAATGGAGAGTATCTGGAAATAATTGGATCTGAATGACTCCTTAATAATTGATCTGCTCAAACTTGTGAATTATTTTCTCTAAACCAGGCCCTGAAACATCTTTCCTTAAGGGAAAGGCCTGTGTATACAGACTCAAAATACACCTTTGGAAAAATTTGGACCTAGAAAGAATTAATCAATAACAAAGTACAAGATTTAATACATAGAGAATTAATAACACAAATACTAGAAAACTTAAAACTGCCTGAAGAAGTAGCAAGTGTCCACGTTCCATGACATCAAAAGGGTCCTGCCTTCAAGATTCATGGAAACAACTTTACAGATAAGATAGCCAAATAGGTAGCATTGTCACCAAAGGTGCCGTTCTTTCATTTAACTCCCTGCCTTCCAACGCCCACTACAACCCCAAGTTTTACCCAAGCTGAAGTACAGCAATTGAAGAAAATAGGTGCAAAAAATTTCAAAAGAAAAATGGTTACTACCTGATGGGAAGGAAATGTTATCAAAGCCACTAATGAGGGAAATTTTAACCCAACTTCACTAAGGCAGTCATTGTGGGCCCCAAGTCATGTGTGATGCTGTTCTTCCAGTTTATGGATGCATAGAGTACTGAAGTTTGCACTGCATGCAAGAAATCAAAGAGTCTATGAGATGGGCTCCCTCTGGAGGTCGAAATCCTGGGTTGTGTCCCTTCCAAAGCATTCATATTGGTTATACTGAGATGCCCAAAATGAACTATTTAAATACCTTCTAGTAATTGTAAATCACTTAACTCATTGGGTGGAAGCTATTCCTTTACCTGGGGGAATGACTAATGTAGTGAAGGCCCTAATAGAAACAATATTTCATAGGTTTGGTCTAGTCAAGAACGTTGACTCAGAAAATGGGAGTCATTTTACAGCTAATATTAAAGGCTTTTCACAAGTCTTGGGAATTAAGTGGGAATACCATGTTCCCTGGTATCCCTATGCCTCAGGGAGAGTGGAAAGGATGAACTAGACTTTAAGTCACCAGACCATATTAATCCCAGAGACCAGGTTACCTTGGACTAAATGTCTCCCAGTTGCTTTGTTGAGAATCTCTACCCAGCTCCTCAGAGAGACATTAGTCTTTCACCTTATGAGATGCTATATGGACTGTCATATCTAAATACTTCCTCTGATGTTCCTACTTCTGAAACCAAAGATCAATTTCTCACAAACTGTATACTCTATCTGTCATCTATTTTGGTCTCTCTCAGAAAGCAGGGTCTTCTTGTACAAGTGCCTCCCCTCAAATTTCCAGTATATCCACACCAACTGGGTGACTATATCTTGATCACTAACTGGAAGGAAGAAAAACTCAAGCCACCCTGGGAGGAACACTTCTTGGTGCTTCTTACTATACAGATTACTGTTCACATGAGTGAAAGAGGGTGGACATATTACACTTGGCTTAAAAAGGCCAGATCCATGCTTCAGGAGAAATGGACACTCACTCCAGGATCCACCCTTACCAAGCCAACTCTCAGAAAAATTTAAGGCTAATATGCTTTATTCTTTTCTCCTTCCTCTCTTCTATCTTGAGCTACTTTATTATTAATATTACCACTTCATCCTTTTCTCAGGCCATCAGCTTTGATGCATGCCAAGAAATATCTTGTGGGAACTTAGAAAATCAGAGACAACCCTCATCAGCAGATAAGTACATTTGCCTCTGTCACTCCAGGAATCTTACTCCTCTTGTGTGGGTAAGACAATATAGAAGGCAATGGAATTGTCATGGTCCTTGGGGCACTTGTAGGGAGGTCTGGTGGACTATCTAAAATCAAGGATGGATGGCTACCCCACATAAAAAGATAAAGATAAGGAATTAAAAGAGAAAATCCACTTTCCCAAGGGAGATCTTTCTCTCAATTGTCAGGCAAACAATGAAATCCCTTAGTTATCACCATCAACATTACTATTAAAAGGGATGTCAATATTTATTACTAGGTCATCCATTGATATTATGGAATAGGGGACAATGTTGCAGGGAAGGACGCTGCAAGTTATTTCAAATTTCAAATTCTAGATCCCGTTCCATATCAAACTCAAAGTCTAAATAACATCTTAACATTAACTCCTACTACTTCTACTCTCAACACTAAAAGATGACCTTACAAAGGTTACTGTTATAGAAATTAAGGATATAAAACAGACTATAGCAGTAGAAGTAGGCTACAAAGATAAAAATGCCTGGATGGAATGGATTAAATATTGTTTGCCCATTAAATAAAAGTGACTATTATGCTTGTGCAACAGGGAGGCCAGAAGCCCAGATGGTTACTTTATCACTTGGTTTGACCTCATGTATCAAAGGCATGAGCTATATGATAGCTCTCTTCTAGGACCTCAGCATTTGGGATAATCACTTTTAAAAAACTCTGTCACTAATGTTCCCCAAGAATAAAGGTCCTACAGGTCAGCCCCCAAGAATGATTAAGTCACCAGCTCTGGGCATCAATTTCACTTCATGTCTTACTAGAGGGGAATTTGATATCTATGGGAGCTTTGACAGGATGTAGAAAGATTCCAGAATTCAAGAAGCTCCAAAATCAGTCTTCCTTGACCATCTGGAGACCATTTGATCTCTGGTGGCATTGTGGAAAACAGCTATTAGACACTTCTAGAAACCTGGAGTGGTACTTGTGCTTTAGTGTAATTGGCTGTCCCTTTCACAATGGTATTTCATCAACATCCCTTCCTAAAACAAGGTCATCAATCCAGAAGGGAATGAGAAACTCCTAAAGGCTCATTTGATCTCCATATCTATCTACATCAACAGCATTGACACTCCCTGGAAAGAGTACCCAATGAATTTAAAGCAAGAAAGAAGTTGCTGCAAGATTTGAATCAGTTCTCTTTGGGTGATACACTGTTAATAAAAATGTAGATTGGGAGATACACACACACACACACACACACACACACACACACACACACACACACATATATATATATATATATATATGGACCAACAAAGATTTATAAATTATACTGGAGAAGCCATTAATGGTATATCTGAACAATGAGCAGCCACTAGTCAAATGACATGGGAAAATAGATTAGCCTTAGATATGATATTAACAGAAAAAGGTGGAATATATGTAATGTTAGGAATTCAATGCTGGACCTATATTCCTAATAACACTGCCCCAGATAGTACAATTACTAAAGCTGTACAAGGCTTAACTAGTCTAGCAAATGAATTAGCTGAAAAGTCTGGCATAGATGATCCATTTTCTAATATAATGGGACAATGATTTCAATGATGGAGGGGATTTATACCCTCGATTCTCACTCCTTTAATTATGATATTCAGAGCTTTGATATTAATATGTTGCTGTATAATGCCCTGCATTAGAGGATTAATCCAAAAACTAATTGAAATAGCCTTAGTCAAGCAAACCCCATCCCTTCATCAAAAAAATATTTTTCATTTAGATACTCAGTAACAACAAAGGGAACTCTTCTTAGAAGAATTTGAAGAAAAGAAAAAACTAAATAAAAAGAGTGGGGAATGTGGGAATAGAATCTTACAAACTATTTTTATAAAAATTATTATTTTACTCTATACTTCATATCCTTTTTTGTATTAACATATTGTCATTCTGATACTATTATTGTTTTTTATTGGAAATTTTTTAATGTACACCTTAATGTGATTCCTTCTGACATGCTTTTCATTGTGGCATTTCCATATATGCATGTTGATGTACATTATTTGTATAGGTTCCCCCTTACCCTCTTGTATGCTTCCCCCCCAACCCTCCCCATCTAAGTCTTCTCTATTATTTACTTGGTAATATTCCTCGATATGTCCTTGGGTTCCAGTTCTGTTTAAGATAGAAACTTCTCCTGTACTGAACTTTGTTTTTATCTTGTCAGAACAATTGCATGCATTTACTAGACCATTTATATTGGCACCATTCTTAGCTTTTTATTTTTTTCGTTTCATTTTGAGCCGACCTTTCAATAGGATTTTTCCTTCTTATAATTTTGTTTCAGCTCCCACACATGAGAACATGTGGTGTTTCTCTTTCTGAGCTTGTGTTCGTTCACTTAAAATAATTTTCTCTAATTCCATCCATTTTGCTGTGAATGTCCTTATTTCATTTTTTTTTGATTGCTGAGTAGTATTCCATTGTGTATATGTATCATAGTTTTTTTATCCATTCTTCTGTTGAAGGGCACTTTGGTTGATTCCATATCCTGGCTATTGTGAAAAGTGCTGCATTGAACATGAAGTTGCAGGTGTCTCGGTGGTATGATAACCCATTTTCCTTTGTGTAAATTCCCTGTACTCTTATAGCTGGGTCATGTGGTAGATCTATTTTCAGTTTTTTAAGATACCTCTATATTGATTTCCACAGTGGTTGGACCAATTTACAGCTCCACCAACAATGTAAGAGTTTTCTCTTTTCCCCACAACCTCGGCAGCATTTGTTGTTATTTGTTTTCTTGATCTTGGCCATTCTTACTGGTGTAAGGTGAAATCTCAGGGTTGTTTTAATTTGCATTTCCCTTATGGGTAGGGATATTGAGCATTTTTTCATGTGTTTCATGGCTTTACAGACCTCTTCACTTGAGAACTCTCTACTTAGTTCCTTTGCCCATTTGTGTATTGGGTTATTTGGTTTTTTTGGGAGTTTTTTTCTTGAGTTCTTTATAAATTCTAGTAATTAGACCTTTATCTGATATATAAAATGCAAAGATTTTTTCCCCATTCCGTGGGGTTTCCTTGACTCTGTTAATTATTTCTTTTGCTGTGCAGAAGTTTTCATTTCATGCAATCCAATTTATCTATTCTTGTTGCAATTTCTTGAGCAATTGGAGTCCTACTAAAGAAATAATTTCCTATGCCTATATGATGGAGTGTATTGCCTCTCTTGCCTTCTATAAGTTTTAAAGTTTCTGGTTTTATGTTGAGATCTTTTATCCATTTTGTGTTAACTCTCGTGTATATTGAGAGATGCAGGTCAGCTTTCATTTTTCTGCATGTGGATGACCATGTTTCCCAGCACCATTTGTTGAAAAGGCTGTCCTTTTCCCAGTTTACTTGCTTTGCTCCTTTGTCGAAAATCAGGTGGCTACAGGTGTGTTGAGGTATATCTGGGTCTTCTATTCTGTTCCAGATGTCTTCAGGCCTATTTTTGTGCCAGTACTAAGCTGTTTTTACAACCACTGCCCTGTAGTATAACTGGAAGCCAGGGATTGTGATTCCACCTGCATTAGTTTTGCAGCTTAAAAGTGTTTAGGCTATACGTGGTCTTCTGTGGTACCATATGAATTTTTGGATCATTTTTTCTATTGCTGTAAAGTCAGTCAGTGGAATTTTAATGGATATTGCATTAAATCTATAGATTGCTTTTGGTAGGATATCCATTTTTACTATATTAATTCTCCCTATCCAGGAGCAGGGGAGGTCTTTCCATTTTTCAGTGTCCTCTGCTATTTCTTTCTTTAATGTTTTGAAATTTTGCTTGTAGAGATCTGAAGGGTCTTTGGTTAGATTGATTCCAAAGTATTTCATTTTTTGGTGGGCTATCATGAAAGGTATTTTTCCTGAAATTTCCTTCTCTCCCTGTTTGGAATTGGTATAAAGAAAAGCTATTGATTTTTGTGTGTTAACTTTGTAGCTTGCGACTTTGCTGAAGGAGTTAATTAGTTCTAGCAGTTTTCCGGTTGAGGTTTTGGGGTCTTTCAGGTACAAGATCATATCATCTGCAAATAATGATAATTTGACCTCTTCCTTGCCAATCTGTATCCCATTGATGTCTTTCTCTTGCCTGATTGCCCTGGCCAGAACTTCAATTACTATGTTAAATAGAATAGGAGAGAGAGGACATCCTTGTCTTGTTCCAGATCTAAGAGGAAATGGTTTGAGTTTTTCTCCATTTAATATAATGTTGGCTGTAGGTTTGTCATAAATGGCTTCTATGAAATTAAGGTATTTGCCTGTTATACGTATCTTCTCCAGCACTTTTATCGTGAAAAGGTGTTGCACTTTGTCAAAGGCCTTTTCAGCATCAATTGAGATAATCGTGTGGTTTTTGTTTGCCAGTTTCTTGATATGCTGGATTACATTAAGTGATTTCCGTGTGTTAAATCAGCCTTACATCTTTGGTATAAATCCCACTTGGTCATGGTGGATAATCTTTTTTATATGCTGCTGGATTCTGTTTGTCAGAATTTTATTAAATATTTTTTTATCTAGATTCAAAAGGGAGCTGGGTCTATAATTCTCTATCTTAGATGAATCTTTTCCTGCTTTAGGTATCAGGGTGATGGTAGCTTCATAGAATGAATTTGGGAGTGTTCCCTCCTTTTCTATTTTTTGGAATAATTTGAGGAAGACAGGTATTATATCTTTAAAAGTTTGGTAAAATTCTGCTGTAAATCCATCAGGACCTGGGCTATTCTTTGTTGGGAGACTTTTGATTACCTTTTGTATTTCTGTATAAGTAATGGGCTTGTTTAAGTCAGTTATGTCTTCTGGGGTTAGCTTTGGTAGGTCATATGTATTAATAAATTTGTCCATTTCTTCTGCATTTTCATATTTTTGGGAATACAGTCTCTCATAGTAATCCCTGACAATTTTCTGTATTTTGTTGAAGTCGGTGGTTATGGAACCATTGTCCTTCATAACCCATACTATGTTAGAGTTTTCCTTTTTCTTTTGATGAGGTTAGCCAGAGGGGTGTCTATTTTATTAATCTTTTCAAAGAACCAGCTCTTAGTCTCATTAAGTTTTTGAATTATCTCTTTAGATTCTAATTGAGATATTTCTCCCTTTATTTTTGTAATTTCCCTCTGTATGTTCCACTTAGGGTTGTTTTTTTGTTGGATTTCTAGTGTCTTAAGCTGTGTCATTAGGTCATTTATTTGGCTCATCTTTATTTTATTGATGAAGGCACTTAATGCTATAAACTTCCCTCTTAAAACTGCCTTTGCTGTATCCCATATGTTTTGGAATGATGTGTTTTCATCATCATTTGATTGTAGGAATTTTTTAAATTCCAATTTGATTTCATCAACAATCCATGGGTCATTCAGTAGTGAATTATTCAGTCTCTGTGAGTTTGTAAAGTTTCTGGAATTATTCATGTTCTTGAGCTCCAATTTTATCGCATTATGATCTGATAAGGAACATGAAATCATTTCTATTTTCTTGTCTTTGTTGAGGGAGTTCTTATGGACTAGCATATGATCTATTTTAGAAAACGTACCATGTCGAGCTGAAAAGAATGTGTATTCCTCATCGTGTGGATGAAATATTCTTTATATATCTGTAAGATCCAGCTGGTTTAGGATGGAGATTAGATTTGACGTTTCTCTGTTGATTTTTGTTTTGATGACCTGTCTCTTGACACAAGTGGGGTATTGAAGTCCCCCATTATTATTGATTCTGGACCAATAAAGTTCTTTATATTTCATAAGGTTTGTCTTATAAAGCTAGGAGCTCCTATGTTTGGGGCATAGATATTAAGGAACATTATTGATTCTTGATCGATTGTTCCTTGTATTAAAATGTAGTGACCATCCTTATCTCTTCTAATTAGTTTTGGAGTGAAATTTAATCTATCTAAAATTAAAATTGCCACACCCTGCTTTCTTTTTTTCCACCCCCCCTCCGCTAGGTCTACTTTTTTCCAGCCCTTAACTCTCAGTTTATTCCAGTCTTTGTGAGTTAGATGAGTTTCTTGAAAACCACATATGGATGGTTTGTGTTTTTTCATCCAATTAGCCAGCCTCTGTCTCTTAATTGGAGAGTTAAGACCATTTACATTAATAGTGATTATTGCGTAGCATTTATTGTTGTATATCCAAGAATTACCTTTTACTGATTTATGAATCATGTTTGCTTTGGTCCTTTCTTGGGTTGCACTCATTTCAACTAACCAGGTCTTTGATTTCCTTTATAGGTTTGTCTTAACTCTCCTGGATGTGGTATTTGATTTACAATCCTCTCCAGTGCTGGTTTGGTGGTTGCATATCATTTAAAAGCATTAATGTCATTAAATGTCTTATACTCCTTGTCTATTATCAAAGATAATTTTGCTGGATATATTAGTCTTGGCTGGAGGTTTT
>VMDO01029275.1:0-22821 GCA_007922755.1 Pedetes capensis | reverse complement strand
ACATATAGACATGTGTGTGTGTGTGTGTATATATATATATATATATATATATATATATAAATCTAGCATGAGGGGAATTATCTTGTATTATCCTTCTTTCTTCTTTGCCTCCCTTTAGTCCCCTTCCTTCCTTCAAATAATCCCAATTCTGTCATATCTCTCTCTCCCCCCCTTCACTCTCCAAATATGTGTGTATAAATATGCAAATATATATTAAATCTAGATTCCACATATAAGAGAAAACATGCAACATTTATGCAATATTTTTCTTTCTGAGTATGGGTCATTTCACTTAACAGGGTAGTCTCTACTTTCATCTATTTCCCTGAAAATGACATAACTAGTGTCTTCTTCACACTGAATGAAACATCAATATGTGCACAATTCATTGATGTGCACAATTCTTCACACTGAATGAAACATCAATATGTGCACAATTCATTGATTTAAAGTTGAGAAAGGTGTGTGTCAGGGCTGTATACTTTCCCCATATCTCTTGAATTTATATGCTGAGCATATAATCCTAGAAGATGGATTTTATGAGGAAGAACGCAGCATCAAGATTGGAGGAAGACTCATTAACAACCTGTGTCATACAGATGACACAACTCTGCTTGCTGAAAGTGAAGAGGATTTAAAACATATACTAATGAAGATCAAGGATCACAGGCTTCAGTGTGGGTTGCGACTAAACATCAACAAAACAAAAATCCTTACAACTGGGTCAGCACACAACTTCACAATAAATGGAGAAAATATTGAGGTTGTCCAAGATTTTGCTTTGCTTAGCTCTATAATCAACACTGGTGGAAGCAGCAGTCAAGAAATCAAAAGACGCATTGCTCTAGGAAAAGCTGTGGCAAAAGATCTCTTTAGAGTATTGAAAAGCAAAGATGTCACATTGAAGACGAAGGTGTGTCTGACTCCTGCCATGCTATTTTCAGTGGCATCATATGGTTGTGAAAGCTGGACATTGAACAAGAGAGACAGAAAAAGAATTGATGCTTTTGAATTGTGGTGCTGGAGATGTCTATTGAATGTACCATGGACTGCCAAAGGAACCAACAAATCTGTCCTAGAAGAAGTGCAACCAGAGTGCTCCTTGGAAGCAAGAATGGCCAGACCATGTCTTACATATTCCGGACATGTAGTTAGGAGAGATCAATCCCTGGAGAAGGACATCATGTTTGGGAGAGTGGCAGGTCAATGCAAAAGAGGGAAACCCTTCACCAGATGGATTGACACAGTGACTGCAACAATGGGCTTAAACATAAATAAGATTGTTTGCCTGGCACAGAATCGGCAAGTGTTTCGATCTGCTGTACATAGGGTCACTATGAGTCGGACTCGACTCAACGGCACCAAACAACAACAACAATATATCCAATCACACCCGCCTGACAAAGGTACACATTCCTCTCAGAACATCATGGAAATTTCTAAAAGACAGATCATATGTTAGTTCATAAAGAAGATCTTAAACACAAAATAAATTTAAATCATTTCTTATAGCCTACCAAATAATAATGTAATAAAACTAGAAATAAACAGCATGAGAAACCACAGAAATTATACAAACACATGGAGACTAAAAAATACACTTGAATTATCAGCAAGTCATTGGAAAAATCGGGGGGAACTTAAAAATTCCTAGAATCAAATGAAAATGAAAACACAACATACTAGAATCTGTGTGATACAGAAAAGGCAGTTCTGAGAGATAAATTTCTAGATACGAGTGCCTTCATTTTAATAATCAGAGATATCTCAAATAATTTAATGATGACTCTTAAGGTACTTCTACCTCCTACAAAACAGAAAGTCAATAAAGCAGATATTTCCTCGTCACCTCACACTAATATGGTACTCCTATATAAGGGAGGCTTAATTATGGTTTTAAATAAAGTAAAAGAACTTAGTAAATGTGAGACATAAGGCTGCTTCAGGCATGTGGAGTAGAGTGGAAGAAAATATGGAGTATTTTATGATATAGTTTGTGAAGAAAGTTTGTAGCAGATTCATTTAAGTGCAGGAAATAAGGAACGAGGAAAGAGTAAAACAAGAATTCAGGTGCATTTCCAAGGAATTTAAAAACAACAGTAAGTGGACTCACTGTACTGAAAAGCTAAAAGAACCATTTAGAAAGTGGAAATGATTTTTTCAAACCACCAATAAAATTAATATTGAAGCATAATTAAAATCAATAGACTTTGTCAGAAATTATTTTAAACTTCCACAAAATAGTCAAATGAATGGCACAGACACTTGTGAAAATGAAGAAAAGATCCCTTTAAATTGGGATGATCAAAAAAGGTATAAGAGAGAAAGAATTTAAGTCAAAAATAGATTTTGTTTTTGTTTTTTTTTTTTGTTTTTGTTTTTTGTTGTTTTTTTTTTTTTTGCTTTGCTTTTTATGCTTGGGTAGCTACTATAGCCTTATACTTACCTAAAAATTGTCCCCTGGGCATTATGGTCTGTGGGAGCTGAGGGATTAGTTCTTATTCCACTGATTTAAGCTCTTTTGCTCAAATGAACTTAGCAGAATGGGCCACAACAGGGAAGGGACTACAACTTTTACCTCAATTCATTTGCCACAGTAAGACAGGAAAGCCAACCATAGGGATCCCACTGCAGTTCAGTCAAATGAATAAAGGTAGAGGTACAAAACCAAAAATAACAGGCAATTACATGACAAGAGTCCTCATAAAGGAATACTGAAACATGTCTTGAGTAATGCCATCCATTTACAATGGCTACATAATTTCAAGCTGCCTGGATACCAAGACAACTAACTCCACAGCACAAATGCATTTTTAAAATGTGACCTCTTTTCAGAGTCATTCACTATGCTCCACATATTACTCAGAATGTTACACAAATGTAATATTCCTTCCCCTCCAGAAGGCTCTGTTCTAGATAAAATTCTAGAAAATTTATTTCCCCTTAAGGCTTTTCTTCCCCCACCATACTAGAGGTTGAACCTAGGGCTATGTGTATAGTAGACAAGCACTCTTCCACTAAGCTCCACCCTAAGCCTCATTTTTTAACTTTTATTTTCAGACAACGTCTTGCTAATTTACATAGGCTGTCTCTGGCCTTGAACTCGCAATCTTCCTGCCTCAGCCCCCTGAGTTCCTGGAATTACAGATGTGATCCTTGGTGCCTGGCCCCTTAAAGCTTTCTTAACTTTCATATTTTTCATTAGAATACAGTACAGGGATCCATCACAAATATTCAATTTGCACCTTTGAAAGAAAAGAGGGGATAGAAATAACTGAATCTGAACCTGTAAAAGTTATTTAAAACACATCACTATTATCCATTAAAAACTCATCTTCAAATGAATCCATATGTATATACTAGAGCATTTTCAACAAGTTTATACAGCACTACTATATTAAAAATCATGACATCATAAAGAAGTATAAGATATCAGATCCTACTTCTTTCTTAAAGGCTCCTAACCAATTCTCCTTCTCATTTCTCATTTCTTTAGTGACAGGCACAGTGACAACTCTCATGCTCAGGAAACTTCTGGGGAAATATATATACCCATGTCACCAAGTCAGTGTGAAAATTACAGCACATAACTCATCAACATTTAAAATAGTTTCATCATTGATGCTCTACTAAAATTACTCCATCGCCTTCTAGTAACCTTAGCATTTACTTCAAAAACCCTCTAGGCTAGGTGAAGCTAACACTGTTTCCCATACCCTGTAAATCATTCAAAAGACAAGTTCAAAATTATGCAAAAATACATTTAGTTTCTAAAACTATAATGTAATAATGAATTGTGCAATAAGATATAGGCATTAGTATTTACTTTTTGTATTAGTTTCCATTAACTGGGCTATCACTAATGACTGTAAAGTTGTTTCCTTTTCATAAGTGATTAGAAGACCTTCAATGCTAGAATATCATTTGTCCTCATCTGAGGGATAACTATTTAAAAGGAATAATTACATGAAACATAGAATATAAAGACATATACCTCAAAAACTAAAAATCATATTAGCTAAGAGTGGAAAACCTAAAGATGAGGACTTGCTTATGAGGTAGAGGATATACTTTTAACCATTGGACATTTCAAACACATCATTAATTTTTCTACTATACTGAGATCTTGGTTGTTCCATGTTTTAAAAAAAGAATATGCTACTAACTTACCAAGAAGTTATTATCAAACATTCCTACCTACATATATGAAATTCTATAAATAATTGAGAGAGTAGAGAAAGTTTTGAAAAGGAAATCTGTTTCTGAACTTTTAGTGGCCCTGTTTCCTCATCATATTTCCACATAAATACTTTAATTTCAATTATTTCACACATTATGCCAGAATAATAACAACTAGAATATCACCAAACAGAAATCCTAAAGTAGATGTTCTGAATATGTTGGTAAAGAAAGTCACTTCATCTGAGGGGTCTCTGCCCCTTCAACCTCACCCTCTTTACCAATATACATTCATCACTGAAAAGGGAAATATTTACAAAACTTAGTTTAGTTATGTTTAAATATTATGTTTAGCTGTCTGGAGATGATGTTCTCAAGATTTATATAAGAAATCAAGGATTAAACTTCATAACAATTAGAAAACCACACTGTGTAAAATCAAAGACTTAGTTAAAGGACATTAAAATAGTTTTACCATTGCTGCTAAACGAAAATGACTCCATCTCTTCCCAACACCTGGAACCAAAAACCTTTTCAACTTTAATGTAAACAAACCAGGGCACACTAAATGCTCTGTCTGCTGCAAGGTACTACCTCTGCACAGGCATTTGGGTGAAAAATGTGGAAAATGCCTGAGGAGTCTTTGAAGCAGCTTGGGAGAAGTGAGAGCAGGAAAGAGGCTCTTCTCCAGGGTAAGTTTGTTTAGTAGAAAGTAAGCAAGTTGTCAGGGTAAAAGTTGACAATGTTGATTCCAACAGTTTGAACTGTGAATAAACATCCAAAGGGATTATGTTGCTCAGAATTTTCAAAAGATTCCATTGAACTCAATAGAATTTTCAAAGATAATATGCCTTTAAGTCATACTCTGGATCCACAGTTTAGGGTTAGAATGACCCTAACCTCTTTGTATGCCACATTAAAGAATACAGGGTATGACCCTCTAGTAAAAGTCTAAAAATATTAGAACATGAGTAGAAAAAATATATCATTTCCAATCACTAAATTAGAAAATGGTAAATGTGTACATGTGTGTGCGTATGTGGCATGCATACATTTGAAGTAAGCTGAAGAAATTTGGAGAAAAATCTATGTTTTTCCCAAACATCTAAACTTAAACTCAGTTTCACTAACCAATTTAAAGAAATATAGGCATTTGGTGCTAGGAATGTAGCTTAGTGGTAGAGCACTTGCCTAGTATGTGTAAAGCCCTGGGTTTAATCCCTAGCACTAAGAGCGAAGAGTGGAGAAAGAAAGAGAAGGGAAGGGAAAGGAAAGGGGAAGGGGAAGGGAAGGGAATATATATACTGGCCATAAATCACTTTTAAGTTTTCCCTCCTTAATAATCTGTCAAAAAACAGAGCCTATACTTATGAAATCCATAATCCTCTTCTCTGCTCACTAAAGCCACATTTAAATCTGGCTTTTATCTCATGCTGTTGGGTTTTCCACAAGGTATAAGATGAAAAGTTGGAAGAGTCTTGTGCTTTTTCAAAAGTAAAACAATTTGGTTGCCACTCAGCAATTCCTGGTAAAATGCCAAAAAGCCTGTAAAAAAAAGTTAAAATTTTCCTAACTTAGAGTTCACAAAAATAAGTATGAGATGTTCATAGCCTATCAGAAATATAATCTTTTTAAATATTCATAAGCAAGGAGAAAACATGTAATTTATAGTTAATTCAGAGTAATATGCAAATTCCCTTGTATGCTTTCACGAAAATAGACATAACTTTGACTGCTTTTCTTAGTTGATCTTCAAATCATAAATGATTCTCACATTAGAATCCGCTATTAGAATCTTTTCCAAAGCCTAACAAAGTCATACAATCTACATGCTCTTTACCAGCAGTTTTCAGGCAGCCCAGCAAAAAATTGTTTCTCCTTTCAGCTCTGACAAGTATTCATTTTCCTCTTAGAACCACAGATGTAAGGGAGTATGGCTTAGTCTCATAGCCTACTCTTAAAAAGAAAAGCAAATTCTCTAAATATTTTTAAACACCTTCAGGAGTTGAACATTCTCAATATTGCCTGAAGACCACTATCTTTTTTACATTTCATCTTTAAAGTAACTAGTTTCTTTCATAAACAGAAAGAAGAAAATAGCTGCTTCTTTAAAAAATACCAAATTTAAAGCCAGGCATGGTGGTGCACCCCTGTCATCCCAGCGGCTGGGGAGGCGGAGGGAGGAGGATCACAAGTTCGAGACCAGAGGCAGGCTGCGTAACTTAGTGAGACCCTATCTCAAAAAGTAAAAAAATGGGCTGGGGGTGCAGCTCAGTGGTCCAGCACTTGCAAAGCATGCAAGCATGAGGCTGTGGGTTCAACCCCTAGTACAAAAAAAAAAAAAAATAGTAATCCTTTCAAATCTATTGGCACAAATCTAGAAAGTCACATTTTTACAAGACATCATTATGTTTTCACTGGTTCTGTCTTGTGAGAAAACACATGCTGAATCGCCCACAACTTCAAAGCAAAATATCTCTGCACACTATAAGATATATTTGTTATAGGAAGAAAGGAGTCATCACAATTAAAAATGTCATAGACTAGGTGGAGACACACAAATGTAGGCTTATCTGAATTTCACACTAGTGTCCTCCAAGCACCAACTTGCTGTCTGATGGAGGTGATCAATATATAATGCTCTAAGATTCTAGTTGACTCTAGTAGCCTTACCTGTTAATATAAGATTACTATAGGTATTGGAGAATTGTTCCTTTAGAAGAACCAGATGCATCTGAGCTGCCTTCTCTCTTTGGAGTTCCAGCATAATATCAGGGTGCTGAGCAATCTTACAGCCTTTCTGTTTATCCAGGGCAACATCACTTCGAACAATGTCTACAAAAAGAAAATAGCCAGGTAGCAAAAACAAAATCTAAAACAAAACAAAAAACATACACATAAAAGTCATACTTCATCCTAAATGACAGAATTTATAAACTACTAGCATTTTCATCAAACTGAACAGGTACAGAAGTAATAATCCTGAGGGGTCTCCAACTCCATGATACCTTACAAATTCTGGTTATTTCCAAATTCTTTAGAAATTTCTGTTTCTTAGCTCTCTCTGACCACCCTAAAGAGTCTACTCATCATTCTCCTTCTTAGCTTACCTCCAATTCTTATCAACCTCCTGAGGCCTTTTCTTAACATCTTTTGCCATTTCCCATGAGGAATAATAACACAACTATGAATACTAGGGACTATGAAGGTCATTTCCTCTATCTCATGCTTTAGAATCAGGAGATAGCTCTAGTATGTGTACTATGGATACTTGGTTTATTTTCAAATTCACCTTCCAGATAGACTACACTCAGTCCAAGTTAGGGTAGCCATTCTACAGGTTACCTGATCAGGGTATCTCCTGCTATTTTTCATGTACCACTGGAGAAATACCTTCATTCTGACCCAGTGATCACTTTTTCAATCCAAGAAGATTTTGTGAATAATTGAAGTGAGAAAAAGAAGTCTAGAGTCATCTTGCAATCAGTTGCTTCCTCAATTATTTTCCCATTAGTGGCAGGCTGTTATTTATACTTCAGTATGATTTTTCAAAGTAGATATACCCTTTTCATTAAACAATTTTCATTAAAAAGAAACATTCTTATAGAATACTACCCAACTAACAGGAAACATTCCATATCCCCTCATGCCTAGAAGTTATTTATTCATTTTTATAAGTTGAAACATAATTTAGTTGATGCTCATAGGAACAAATGATACTATCAAAAGCAATTTCTGGCAACTCCAGAAATTTCAAATTTTGTGTGTTTAACTATTTTAGGAGAAAGAGCTAGTCAATAACTGCTCTGATATTGTTGACACCAATGATTTGGAAGGCTAAAAAAAACAACAACAACAACAAATTCTCATGTTAAGGGTACCAGCAGGAAACA
Organism: Pedetes capensis; assembly: GCA_007922755.1. Lineage (NCBI taxonomy): Eukaryota > Metazoa > Chordata > Mammalia > Rodentia > Pedetidae > Pedetes > Pedetes capensis. The sequence goes on along the minus strand of VMDO01029275.1, from coordinate 14,749 downwards.
GCTTGCTCTTTAAGTGATGCTCAACAATACAGAAAAACATTTCAAAGTGAGACTTCTTTTGCCAAATTAAAAGTCTCACTAAACACATTATTCATATAAGCCATTAATAGTCAATTACCTGTTTTTAAATTATAACTAGTTTTTGTAATCCTAAATGACAAATAAAAGTATTATCACCACTATTTTATGTATGATGGAGATAACTCCAACAAAGCTTCAGTGACCTGCTTAAGTCATACAGCCTGGTCAGCCTCCAAGTCCAGGAATTTTCAAAGTTAATCCAAGTGCTTTTTCCAGATGTGACTCCTATTTAGAAACTCATGCGTTTATCAGTGCTTAATAGTGGAATTACATTAAACAATAAAAGTGAGGAACTAAAAAGAAAAGCTAAAGTATATTGTTATGGTAATATAATAGACTTTCTATCTGGAAAGAAATACAGATGATGTTTTCTCAAAAAAATTATAAAACTTACACTAGAACATTATAAAGAGTGAAGGGGAGGGCAGGCACTGTGACTCACACCTGTTAATCCCAGTAACTCAAAAGGCTGAGGCAGGAGTATCACTAAATTGACACCAGAGGTCATCTGAGCAACCTAGCAAGACCCTGTCTCGAGATTTAAAATAGGTCTAGGAGTGCAATTCAGTGGTACAGCACTTGCCTAGCATGCATGAAGCCCTGGGTTCAACTTCCTAGTATTGCAAAAAAAAAAAAAAAGAGAAAAGTGAAGGAGGATTTCAATTATCCTTATATCTTCTAATAGAACTTTAATTAGAAGCATAGAATATATACTAAACTCTTTATTTCCTACCTAAAAAATATATAGCTCAAAATATATAGAAAGCAATTATTGTAACTGATATCTTTTTCATCATTCCAACCAGAACTTTGAAGTAAAATGCTTATGTATCATATTAATAATATTAAGAAAAGAAAACTATAGATATGGCCAAACATATGTCCCTGAATTAGAAAAGTACCTTTCAAAACTGTGGCAGGGGGGGGAAATGGATACAACATATGGATTCTTTATTCAACCATTATCTGTTTGAATTTGTATCAATGACTAGATAAACATAAATCAAGGATATTTGTCAAAGATATACATGGTGAGAGGGAGGAAGATGGTAGAGATACCCAGCACTTTCCTGTGCCTCCATGAGACTGAAACAAAATAACAAGTGCATGATTGAGGGGAGAGGTGAAGTGTCATGGAAAGGCACAAGAGTGCAAGCATAGATGATCAATGAGAGGTAAATTCATAAATATTGGATTTTAGATGTGTAAGAGAAACTGAGAGCCCTACCACCCAGCACTTAGTTGCACAGCAGAGAAGAGAAAAGATCTACCTTAGCGGGTTTATAAGCAAAAGAAAGAAGGAATGTCTCTAGGACCTCCACAAGTGCAGAATCTGGTACCTTGCAAACATAGTCTGTGACAAGTTGTTGTTGTTGTTGTTAGGTGCCGTCGAGGCGGTATCCGACTCATAGCGACCGTACATACAACAGGCGAAACACTATTGTCAGTGCTTCTCTGCTGTTCATAGGGTTTTCAATGGCAGATTGATTATTGGGAGCGGGTTGCCAGGTCCTTCTCCCAAGCCTGCAGTATCTGGTGTTCCCAGGTGGTCTCCCATCCAGGTACTAACCAGGCCCAACCCTGCTTAGCTTCCGAGATCTGACGGGATCAGATGCCACAGGGCTACGGCTGCAGGCCTGTGACAAGTAGATCATCTGTAATCTATCAAGTAGACACTGGAGAAGGGGGTCTCTTGCATATGACCTTAGTGCTGGAGGGATCAGAAGTCCCTGAATTTTTTTATTTCCCAAGTCCTAATGGCCTCTTCTTCACTGGGTTAGCAGACAGCCACTCGAGAGCCAGTATGGGCCCAGGGAACACAATGTAACTTAGATGTAAATTTAAGGACACAAGTCTCTACAGGGGGAAGCACAGTCTGCATTACAGAAGAAAGTGAAAGGAACTTTCATTGGAAATGACAGTCCAACCTCTGAGAAATGAGACCAATTACATGTGGATTTCTGTTGGAGGTGGGAGGATGATGGGTCAGAGATCACAGCAGCCAAAGCTGGCAGATTATTCATCATCCACAGCTCTCCACCACAGCAGATTACTTTGCTTGCTTTGGTTGCCTTCTCCATGCTCAGAGGCTCAGACATAGCATATCAGAAGATATACTGCCATTGCTTGGGCATTTCCTACAACCACAGGTGCACTAACAGAACACCCTAGGAGCAAGGGGGTATTTAAGTAAGTGATCCACAAGTTCAACCAGCTCCCAAGTTCCCCACTGCATTGATAGTCTGAACACAGAACTCACTAGCATGAATATAGCCCTGCATTGGTCATTGTCTTAGCTCACACAAGCAGGCAGAATTTACCAGCAGGCAGAGTTGGGTGGGGCTCAGCCCCAATATTATCCAATCTGGTTTGACATGTTTAACTGGATCTGAGATAGAACAATGTCCTACCTACCTCCTTAGAAAATAGGAATTTTTGACTGTTTTTCTTTTGTGTTCTATTATCTCCTTTTTCTTACGTTTGTTATATTTTTTTCTCACTATTTGCCTACCTTTAATTATATCTGATTTGTACTTAAATTGAACCTCTTCTCTCTTCCGCTGTCATTTTTATTCCTTTCTTCTTTTTTATATCCATTCTATTTTCACTAATGTATATATTTGTAGTCTAGTCTATTTTATCTCTGCCACTTTCTTATCAATTGGTATTGTAGATGTTATTTTTAATAGATTTTTATAGTATATCTAGATCTGCTTTGCTTTTAAGTTGTTGAGGTTACTGTTCCTTATGCTCTCCTCCCAAAATGGTGTTGGAGATCAAACCCAGAACATTGAACGTGAAGAGTGTGTGTCGTGATGCTGAGATACACCCACATCCCACTTGAAAGAAATTGCATCTTATTCCATTCATGATCTAGTCCTAATTAAAATTAGCCAGATACCTCAACATAAAGAATATGGGAGACAGAAGTCTCCAACCGATTTCTATGGCCCAATTAGGCACATTTATGGGTACCTGGAAGCCCACAATCAGACAGTCACCTACATAGCAAAAACAGAGGAAAAAGACACACAACTGGTGTGGTCACTCCAGACACAAAAGACACTAGCATAGGTCACTACCACATTCTTTCAAATCACACAGTGCTGACAAGTCTAGAGGAACAACCACAGAGAATAAACCTCATACCTTCTGCTCTCCATAACAAAACTGCCTGAACTACCACAGAGACACCATTCACATGAGTCCTAGAAAGACAACAGATGCTTCAGGTTCTGCCACAGTAACCACACAGTCGGAACCCACCAAATAAAGTCTAAGAAGCCAAAGGAAAATATAATACATAGTCCATTTCAAATTAAATTCAAGCCTACACAACAAACCAATATAAAGGAACATCATCAAGAGAAAGCTATCCCATAATGCCCACACTTAAAAGTTGAAGAAAAGTCTACCCTAACAAATGTGCAAATCTCAATATTAAAATACATGAAATATGGAAAAACAAGACAATATGACTCATCCAAAAGTTGATAACTTTCTAGTAAGTGACACCAAAGATATTGGTGTTAATGAAATGCCAGATAAAGAATTCAAAAGAATGATTTTTTAAAAGATCCCCGGACTTCCAAAAGAACACAGAATAATAATTGAATGAAACAAGGAAGACGAGGAGATATAAATGAGAAATTCAATAGTGAGAAAAATCCGAAAAAAGAACCAAACAGAAATCCTGGAAATGAATAGCTCAATAAATAAAATTAGAAAATTAGTTAAATCCAAGCATAGTGGTGTAAGCCTGTAATCCCAGTACTCAGGAGGCTGAGTCAGGGCAGCTCAAATTCAAGGCCAGCCAGGGCTCCTCAGAGGGATCCTGTCTCAAAATACTTTTTAAAAAATCAGGTTAAAGTTTCTCCACAGAAGGCTTGATCAAACAGAATAAAGAACACCAAGGCTTGAAGACAAGGATGATGAATTATCACATTCAGACAGTAATAAAGAAAAACAACTAAGAAATTATGACCAGAATATTCAAGAAAATTGGAACACAAATAAGAGATAAAACTTAAGAAAAATGCAAACTCACTTATAAAGACAAACCCATCAGAATAACATTAAAACTCTCAATATTAACCTTAAACCCAAGAAAGCCTGGAATATTTTATTTCAAGCCATGAAAGCAATTAACTCCTAACCAAGATTACTATATCCAGAAAAGTTATCCTATAAAATAGATGAGAAATAAAGACCTCCCAAGACAAACACAAGCTTAAACAATTCACAACCACCAAACCAGCATTGTAGAAGACACTTAAAGCAATCCTACAGACAGAGGAAGAATAAAGACAGACAGACACAAACATGATAGCACAGGAATAAACAAATCTCATGAGAGAAACACATGAAAAATGAAATCTAAAAAAGAAGCACAGATATCTAACATGGTAAACCAGCAAAGACCTAATATGAACAGAGAAGAAAGTAAAGAACAATCAACACTCAAACTATAAAAACAACGAACACAATTATAGAGAACACCCAATTCCTCTCAATAGTAACCTAAAGTTAAATAGCCTTACTGTTCCACTTAAAAGACATGTATTAACCAATTGGATTAAAAAAGAAGACTCAACTATTTGCTGTCTTCAAGAGATCAACTCACTGGAAAATACACACAGACTGAAAAAATGAAAAGATGGAAAGTGATTTAGCAAGCATGAGAAAGCCAAAAAAAGAAGAGGTTGCTATACTGATATATAGCAAACTTGACTTCAACCTAAAATGAATCAGAAGAGACAAAGATCATTACATATTAATAAAGAGAACAATTACTCAAGGAGACATAATGATTATAAATATTCATGCATGAAATACTGGCATACCTATTTCATAAAACAAACATTACTGGCCATAAAGGAACAGATAGGTCCATATACAATAATAATGGGTGACTTTAATACCTCATCCTCATCAATAGATCATCCAAACAAAAAAATCAACAAAGTAACCCTAGACTTTAACAACATCATAGATGAATGGGACTTAACAGACATCTACAGAATATTTCATCCAAAAGATGGAAAATCATAGAACTTTTTTCTAAAATAAATAACATTTTAGCTCGCAAAACTTACCATAACACATATAAAAAATTTAAATCATTCTTTGTAACTTATCATAATGAAATAAAACTGGAAATCAATAACAACAGAAACTACAAAAATGTTACAAATACATGGAAATGGAGCAACACATTTTTGAATAATCAACAGGGTTACTGAAGAAATAAGAAAGGAAATTTTTAAATCCTCAGAATCAAACGAAAATGAAACTATAAAATGTTACAAATATATGGAAATGGAGCAACACAGTTTTGAATGATCAACAGAGTTACTAAAGAAATAAGAAAGGAAATTTTTAAATCCCTAGAATCAAGTGAAAATGAAAATATAACCCACCAGAACCTTTGGGATCCAGGAAAGGCAGTTCCATGTAAGACATTGACAGCTATGAATGCTTACATTGAAAAAATTTTTAAAGCTCAAATAAATAAAAGTGATATACCTGAAGACATTAGAAAAACAACAAAAGGTCAATTCCCAAAGTAGTAGGCAAAAAGGCAGATATCAATGATACGGTAATTAAAAGAACAAAATAAAGAATAAATGAAACTAAGAGTTTTTTGAAAAGATAAACAAAATCAACAAATCCTTAGCCAAATTAACCAAAAGAGAGAGAAGATGCTAGTTAATAAAACTAAAAATGAAAAATGGGTCATTATGACAGGTACTAAGGAAATATAGAGAGTCATCAGGGCTTATTTTGAGAACTGTACTCCCCCAAAAAAGAAAACACAGAAGTGGACAAATTCCTTAACATATATGACCTACCGAAATTAAATCTATAGGATACAAATAATTTAAACATACCAGTAAGAAGCAGAAAAAATTGAGGCAGTAAGAAAGAACCACCCAACAAAGAAAAGCCCAAGTCCTGTTGGGTTCACAGCCAAATTCTATCAAACCTTTAAAGAAGAATTAATGTCTATCCTCCTCAAAGTATCCAATAAAATAGAAAGAGAAGGAATATTCCCAAACTCATTTTATGAAGCCAGCATCACCCTGATATCAAAACCAGATAAGGCACAACAGAAAAAGAAAACTATAGACCAATTAATCTGATAAACATAGATGCAAAGGTCCTCAATAAAATACTTTCAAATCAAATACAGCAACACATAAAACAGATGATACATCACAATCAAATGGGTTCCATTCCACAGAAGCAACCCTGGTTCAACATATGAAAATCAATATATGTGATACAATCTATCTTTAGACTCAGAGACAGAAATCACATAATCATCTCAATAGATATAGAGCAAGCCTTTGACAAAGGTCAATTTCCCTTCATGAAAAAAGTTCTGAAGAAAGTGGGAATAGAAGGAGCATATCTCAACATCATAAAGGTTATATATGACACACCTATAGCCAATATTATGCTAAATGGGGGGAATGAAAGCATTTCATCTAAAATCAGGAATGAGACAAGGGTGTCCATTCTCTCCATTCTTATTCAATATAGTGATTGAAGGTTCAGCCAGAGAAATAAGGCAAGAGAATGAAATAAAAGAGAAACAAATAGTGAATGAAGACATCAAATTATGCCTACTTACAGATGACATGATCCTATAGTTAAAAAACTCTGAAGATTCCACCATAAAACTCTTAGATCTCATAAGTACCTTCAGCAAAGTAGAAGGACATACAATCAATATTCAAAAATCAATAGCATTCTTATATACAAATAAAAACATGATGAGAAAGAAGTTGAAACAACAATCCCATTCACAATAGTCTCAAAAATATCTAGGAATAAATCTAACCAAGGAATCTAAAGACCTACATAATAGAAAGGTCAAAACACAAAAGAAAGAAAGTGAAGAAGACATAGATGGAAAGACCTCCCTTGTTGATGGATCAGAAGAATTAGCATTGTGAAAATGGCCATATTACCAAAAGTGATCTATAGATTCAGTGTAACCTCCATCAAATTTCCAATGATATACCTCACACAACTAGAAAAACAATCCTAAAATTCATATGAAAGCACAAAAGACCTTGAATAGCCAAGGCAATCTTAAGCAGAAAAAGTAATGCATGAGGCATCACACTACCTGACATCAAGTTATATTACAAGCCCATAGTAATAAAAACAGCTTGTTACTGACAAAAAAAATGAAGATCAACAGAATAGAAGATCCAGAAATAAATCCACATAGCTATAGCTAGCTGATTTACAACAAAGGTGCCAAAAACATACATTGGAGAAAAGATAGCCTCTTCAACAAAAGGTGCTGGAAAACTAGATATCCACATGTAGAAGAATGAAAGTAGATACATATCTTTTACCCTATACAAAAATCAATTCAAAACAGATCAAAGATCTTAATGTAAAAGTGGAAATTCTGAAACAACTAGAAACAAATATAGAAGACACACTTCTACATATAGGCATAGGCAAGTACTTTCTTAAAAGGACTCCAATAGTCCAGGAAATAGTAAGAAGAATTGACAAATGGGATTACATGAAATTAAAAAACTTCTGGACAGCAAAAGAAACATTGAAAGGAAAAGTCCATAAATGGAAGAAAATCTTTGCTAACTATGTTGTTGTTGTTGGTAGGTGCCATTGAGTCATGTCTGACACATAGCAACCCTTATAAGGTTTTCAATGGCTGATTGTTTCAGGATTGCTTTGGAAGTGGATTGCCGTGTCCTTCTCCCATTTTTGCAGTGCTGGGAATCAAACCCAAGACCTCAGAGACTGCAGAGTGGCACTCTACCAACTGAGCTAAATCCTAACCTCTTGCCAACTATATGGAAGATTAATATCTATAATATATAAAGAACTCAAAAATTAAATACAAAAAAATTCAATGAATAAGTGGGAAATGGAACTGGAAACTTCTCAAGAGAAGAACAAATGCCTGATAAATATATGAAAATATGTTCAACATCCTTATCCATCAGGGAAATGCAAATCAAAACTATATTAAGATTCCATCTCAACACAGTCTGAATGGGTAGCATCAAGCAAAACAATAAAATGCTGCTGAGGATGTGGAGCATAAGTAACACTTTTACACCACTGGTGGGACTGTAAACTAACACAGCCATTGTGGAAATCTGTATGGAGGCTCCTCAGAAAACTAAAAGTAGAAATATCATATAATACAGCTATACCACTCCTGAATATATATCCAAAGAATCTAACTCATCATTCCACAGAGACACTTGCACTTTCATGTTTATAGCTGCACTGATCCCAGTTGCAAGGATACACAATCAGCCCAGATATCGATCAATAGATGAATGAATTTTTAAAATATGGTATACTTCCACATTGGAATATTATTCAGCCATAAAGAAGAATGAAATATGTCATTTGCAGGAAAATGGATAGAACCAGATATCATCCTTTTAAGAAAAATAGGTTAAACTCAGAAAGAGAAATACCACATCCTATCACTCATATGCAGAAGCTAGATCTACCTTAAAAGGAAATATAAGTATATTGTGCATACTATATAGAATTTTATGTATTAAGACTGGAACATACAGGGAACTTATCTGAAGGGGGAAGGTATTACTAGGAGGGAGATCAACACAGGCAGGTAATGATGGAGAGAACAAGTGCAAAATGCATGATGCAATTGTATAAAAATTCCATAAGGAAATTCACTATAGTGTATACAAATTAAATAATAATTTTTAAATATTAAAGATGTTAAATATGTCTACAATAAAAACTATAAAGCACTGAAGAAAGAAATTAAATACACTAGAAAATGGGAAGATCTCCCATGTTTCGATGTTCATGGATAAGGAGAATTAATAGTATTAAAATGGCACATGACCAAAAGCAATCTACACATTCAATATAATCTCCACCAAAATTCCAAAGACATTATTCACAAAAATAGAAAAAGCAAACCTAAAATTCATATGGAAACAAAAAGAACCTGAATTCCAACAATCACCATATTTTTGGTTCACATATTATATACTACAGAATCAAAGTAACAAAATCAGCAGGGTACTAACAAAAAATAGACATGTACGCCAATGGAACAAAACAGAACACTCAGAAACCCACACAGCTACAGCCATCTGATTCTTGACCACTGTGCCAAAAATATGCGTTGGAAAAAGGCAGACCTTTAACAAGTTGTCCTGAAAAAACTGAATATTCACACGTAGATGACTAAAACTAGATCCCTATCTCCTATCCTGTAGAAAAATCACCTCAAAATGTATCAAAGGCCTTAATATGAGACTTGAAACTTTGAAGTGACTAGAGGAAAAGGGAGGGAAAAACACTTCAAAGTATCAGCATAGGCAATGATTTCCTAAATAGGCCCTAATACAGATGAAATAATAGTAAAAATTGACAAATGGGATTATATCAAGTTAAAATGAGTTTGCACATTAAAAGAAAACAATCAACAAAGTGAAGAGATAATCTACAGAAAGAGAAAATCCTTGCTAGCCTTTCATACTGCAGCAGACGTTGTTGTTAAGCGCTGTCCAGTCATCTAACTCATAGGCACCCTATGTACAATGGACAGTCACTACTCAACATTGTGCCATGCCTGGCACTATTGTCAGTGCTTCTTTACTATTCATAGGGTTTTCAATGGCTGATTGCTTTGGGAGTAGGCTTCAGGTCCTTCTCCTAGGCCTCCAGAACCTGGGGTTCCTAGGCTATTTCCCAACAAGTACTAACCAGGCCTGACCCTGCTTAGCTTCCAAGATCTGACAAGCATGGATGCCAGGGTGGTACAGCTGCAGACTACAAGAGACTAATACCAAGAATATATAAAGAAGTCAAAAAAGTAAAGACCAAAAGAGCAAATGATCAGTCCAATAAGTTTTGGGGCATATGAAGTTAATAGACATTTTTCAAATGAAGAAGTACAAATGGCCAAAAACTTTGATATTGTTGCTGTTGTTGTTGTTAGGTGCCATTGAGTCAGTGCCACTGGGTCCAACTCATAGTGACTCTGTGTACAACAGAACAAAATACTCCATGACACTGTGCCACGCCTATGTCAATACTCCTCTGCTATTCATGGGATTTTCAATGGCTGATTGATTTGGGATTGTGTCGGGGGTGGGGGCTCCCAGGTCCATCTCCCATTTTTGCAGTGCTGGGGATCAAACCCACGGCCTCAAGAGTGCACAAAGCAGTTCTCTACCAACAGAGATAAATCTGAGCCCAGTTGAAAAATGCATGTTTACAGCTCGGCAGAAAATGAAATCACTGAGATAAGTCCTCCAGTACCAATCTCACTAATCTGTTTGCTTCCCCCACTCTCAAACACATTCAGGACAGAGATCCCTTGGCTTGGACATTATCTACTGTAAGGTGTACAAATGAAAGTCTCTGGAGTGAGTAAGGAACTCCCTGGTCCACAGGCTGCAAAGGTAAGTGTGGCCAGTAGCAGTACCTGGTACACAAAGAAGGGAAGCTACTAAAGTGAATGCAACCCCCAATGAACAAATGTCTCTTGACTGGTCCAGGCTCAGCATGAGCCTGGATAGGAAGTAAAACAACAGATTCCAGCTTCACCTGACCACCCCTTCTACCTGACAGACTAATATTAGAGGATACAGAGAAGCCACTCCAATGTCATTTTTTAAACTTTTTGTATTTTTCCCTTTCTGTATTCCCTTTTTTCTTTTTACTATGCCTTTAGTATTAGTTCTATTTTTTGTTTTTAAAAAAACTTTATATTTTTATTCCTCTTCTAAAGTTTATCTACTTTTATTTATGTATTTTTTCATTATTGTGTGATCAGATCTTGTATCACTTCCTCTTATCTCTGCCTTTTACTAACATCCTTCTCTCTTATTATGTCCCTTTTTCATAGCTTTCATTTAACCATAAATCCTCTTCTTTTCTCCCCTGTCCCTGTACTCTATATTTATTTCATTCAGTTATTATTTTTACAGTTAGGTCTTAACTTCATATCTTACTCTATATTACTTCTGCAATTACTTCTGCCATTGGTGGTATGGTGTTTTTGTTGTTGGTAGGTGTTGTCAAGTTGGATCCAACTCATAGCAATGAGACACTAGCCAACACTGTGCCATGAACATGATCCTTTTACATTTGAATCCATTGTTGCAGTCACTATGTTCCTTCTCATTTTGAGTCATGCCACATCAGCACATGGAGGTCTTAGGGGATTAATTCCATTCCCATTATTACGGTCAACTCTACTTTGAGGAAACAACCCTTTCCCAGTCATCTCTTGAATGCCTTCCAGTCTGGGGGTATGGGTGCTCATTTTCTAGCACTGCATTTGACAATGCTTCTCTGATATTCATCGGATCTTCAATGGCTAATTGTTTCAGGAGTGGGCTGCCAGGTCCTTTTCCCTAGTTTGTCTTAATCTGGAAGCTCAGCTGAAACCTATCCACCATAGGTGGCCTTACTTGTATCTGAAACACGTGGAGCATAGCTTTCAGCATCACAGCAACATGCAAGCCCCCACAGCATAGCAAGAAGACACATGGGAGTGGTGGTATATTAGTTAGCTTCAATGGATTTTAATGGTGTTTCCATATCTGGTTTAGTTTGGTGATACTGTTGTTATAGTAGTTTGTTTTCTCCTTTCTCAGTATGACTGGGGATTATCCCCTCAATAAAAGGCTGTTCACTAAGAAGACACTCAAATAAAACTGGAAGAGATATCCATCCCAATAGCTACACAGATCACAATATAGAAACACAAGAAATATGAAAAAGCAAGACAACATGACTCCTCCAAAAAAACCACAGCTCCTCAGTAACTAAATCCAAATACAATCAGATAGTTTGAAGGTCAAAGAAGTCAAATGTCTAGTTTCAAAAATGATGAATGACTTCAATGAGAATTCAAACAAGCAGATAAGTGAAGTAAGAAAGCCAATTCAGGACCTGGATGAGAAGTCAGCAACATGGATTTAAAAAAATCAGAAACATAGATAAGAAAATCAAAGTATAAATGGAGATTTGGGGGGAAAAACAAATGTTGGAATTGAAAAACTCAATAAATTAAAGAGTTAGGAATTGTGGTGCAGACTTGTAGTCCCCGCGCTCAGAAGACTCAGGCAGGAGGATCATGAGTTCATGGCCACCCTGGGCTACATAGCAAGTCCTAAGCCAGCCTGAGATATATAGGGAGACCCAGTCTCAAAAAAAAATCTTTTTAAATAAATAAATTGATCAAATAAAAAACACACAGTGGAAAACATCATCAATAGACTACATCAAACAAAACAAAGAATGTCAGGAATTGAAGATAAGGTTGAGGAAATACTACATTCAGGTGTCAATAGAGAAAAAGGAAACTAGCATGGCCACAACTTTCAAGAACTCTAGGGCATAATCAGGAGACCAAACCTAAGAATTCATAAGGTAGAATGAGGAGCTGAGATAAAATTAAATGTTTAGGAAAAAACAAGCACAAGCACAAGCACCATTAGGAACCCCAAATAAATATAACTAGAAAAATTTTCCCAATGATATATCATAGTTAAAATACAAAGACTATAAGAGAAAAAATATTAAGAACTACAAGAGAAAAATGCCAACTCATTTACAAAGACAAAGCCATTAAAATAACATCAGACCTATCATCAGAAATCTTAAAGGCCAGGAAATATGGAATGATATATTGCAGTCCTGAAAGTAAATAACTGCCAAACAAGATTACTATGTCCATCAAAGTTATCTTTTAAAATTAATGGATAAATAAAGACCTTCCAACGTAAGCACAAACTGAAACAATTCATGACCACTAAGCCAGCATCAAAGAAGATCCTTAAGGAATTTTTCATACATAGAAAGAAGAAAGACAATAATAAATGCAACAGCTTAAGAAAGAAAAAATTTCATGAGAGGAATTATGGACAAAGGAGAACTAGTAAAGAATCAAACATATCCAACTCAGTAAACCAGCAAACCCCAAATATGAATAGGAAAGAAAGAAAAGAACAAATAATATTCAAGCCAATCAGGTAAGCAGCCAACAAAATTATCAGAATCAGCAAATACCTCTTAATAGTAACCCTCCAGTTAAGAGATTCATAATAGCTGATTGGGTTAAAAGGCAAGATCCAACTATTTGCTTCCCGCTAGAAACACCTCACTGGCAAAGACATACAGGGCTTAAAAGTAAATGAGTAGGAAATTATATACCAAGCAAGTGAAAGCCAAAACAAGCAAGAGTAGCTACACTTATATATGATAATGTATATTTCAAGCCAAAAATTAATCAGAAGAGATTTTTTAAGTCCCTGCATATTAATAAAAGGAAAATCCATCAAGAAGATATCACAATTATAAATATAGGCACCAAATGTTAGTATATGCAATTTCATGAAACAAACATTAATGGTCAATAAAGGAACACAAAAGTCCAGCTAAATAACAGCAGGTCACTTTAGTACTCCACTCTCAACAATAGATAGATAACCCAGACAAAAAAATCAACAAAGAAACTTCAGAGAAACTACACCATATATCACATGGACTTAACAGATGTCTACAGACTATTCCATCCAACAGATGCAAAATATGCATGCTTCTCAGCAGTCCATTGAACTTTCTCTAAAATAGATCATGTTAGTCAACAAAGCAAGTCTTAACAAATACAAAAAAAATTGAAATGACTTCTTGTATCTTATCAGATAATAATGGAACAAAACTACAAATAGGAAAAAACTACGGGAACTATTCAAAATATAGAGATTGAATGATATACTTTTGAATGATTTGTGGGTCATTGAAAAAATCAAATAAGAAATTATAACATCCCTAGAATCAAATGAAAATGAAAGCACAACCTACCCATGACCTTTGGGATACACAAAGGCACTTCTAAGAGGGAAGCTTATTTTTTTAAACTAGTAACAGTTGTTTATTATCATTATTATCTACTGTGTGCTATATGTAATTGTATGTAGTATACTTTTAAAGGACTGCTGGTAGAGTGGGATTGTCTATACCAGCATGCTCAGGAACACATGAGAAATGTGTTGCAATACAACATTATAATGGCTATGAAATTACCAGACAATAGGAAGTTTTCATATCCACTATAATCTTATGGGACCAACATCATACACGTGGTCTATCATTGATCCAAAGATCATAATGTGACATATGACTAGCCTTCATGCATACTCTTTTCTATACATTGTTTCTTCATTGTTTCTCCTTGCTCACCAATACACAGATCTTCATAAGCCCCAGAAATAATAAATAGGCACCAAAAGTAGCAAGGAGCAATGTAGATAGCTCCCTAAGATTAAGTTGAGGAGTATGCAGATGATTTTACATCAATTACCCAATAAAACCCTACTTCTTCATTTCAGTGTGTCCTTTGCCCAAATGTTGTCATTGTTGTTAGGTGCCATCGAGTCTGACTCATAGCGACCCTATGTACAGCAGATTGAAACACTTGCCGATTCTGTGCCAGGCAAACCATCTTATTTATGTTTAAACCCATTGTTGCAGACACTGTGTCAATCCATCTGGTGGAGGGTTTTCCTCTTTTCCGTTGACCTGCCACTCTTCCAAACATGATGTCCTTCTCCAGGGATTGTTCTCTCCTGACTACATGTCCGAAATATGTAAGACGCAGTTTGGCCAT